>JAKUCM010003236.1:0-45196 GCA_023374145.1 Lepidium sativum
GGTGGAGAAGAGGCCTCGCCACTCAAAGTTGTTGATGGCCACAGGGTGGAGGAGGAGGTTGGCAAAGAAAAGGACATATCTAGGGTACGTATTCACCTTTTTAAGGAGATATAACCCGTAGATTAATGTTAAATGTACTGTATATTGTTATGTATTGTTATGTGGTGTAAGCTTAATAGAATTTATTCCTTCCTTCAGAATGCAAATTAATGGAAGGTGGTTAGGGAAGATACATTGGACCTCGAGAGTCCAATGATTAAGGTTGTACGAGCTGGTAGAGAAGAAGAAACTTTCAGAGATATAACTCAATACAAAAGTCCTCTAGATGATAAAATCATTGATATGAATTTGCTTTCTGATGATGATTGGTTGAGGACTGAGAAAATGCTCGAGGAGGAACAGTCAAAAAAGGCCTTTGACAACCAAAAGGCTTTGGGTATACAACTTGTTCAACGAGAGAGCAGAAAAATCAAGTTGGATGCTTCTCAGATTATAAATTTATATGTTAAGTACGTTTCAGTTCCCTTATGTAGGTTTTACTACTGTTATGTAGGTTTGTAAACTGATTAGTAATGTAGGTTTTACTACTGTTATGTAGGTTTTACTACCTCAATGTAGGTTTTACTACCTTTATGTAGGTTTGTAAATTGATTAGTTATGTAGCTTATACTACCGTTATGTAGGTTTTACTACCTTTATGTATGCTTACAATTCTTTATTCTTTTCCTATAGATTTTGCCCTTCAAAGGATGTTCAATTGTGAATCGTATTTTGCAAAAAGTCAACCACTCAATCGCAATATATTACGAGGTGAGCCAACTGATGAAATTTTTTGAATACATCACAGATGATGTGTAAGTCCTCTTTATATGCAACATAAATAATTATAGGCTTACGTTGTTATGTAACATGTAATTTGTTTTTGGTATGGTGACAATGACCCATGTAAAAACTGCGATTTCTATGTTCGGCTGATGACACGTAGAGAAGAGTGGCCATCAATTGGTCATCGATATGCCTGGTTGACTACGCAAGTATGTTTCTGTGTGTCATGTTGGTTTTGTGCTTTGTTATGTATGTTTTGTGTTCGGTTATGTAGGTTTGTGTTTTGTCATGGATATTTTGTGTATGACATGTAGGATTGTGTTTTGATATGTAGGTTTTCTGTTATGTTATGTAGGTTTTGTGTATATCGTGTATGTTTGTGTTCTGTAATATAAGTTTTGTGTATTACGTAGGTTTTGTGACGTGACATGTAGGTTTGTGTTATGTTATGTAGGATTTGGGTATTGCATGTAGGTTTGTGTTCAGTTATGGAGGTTTTCTATTATGTTATGTACATTTTATGTATTTGTAGGTCTATGTTCTGTTATGTAAGTTTTGTGTATTACATGTAGGTTTTGTGACGTGACATGTAGGTTTGTGTTATGTTATGTAGGTTTTTAATATGACAAGTAGGTTTGTGTTCAGTTTTGTAGGTTTTGGGTATGACATGTATGCTTGTGGGCTACAGAGTACCAAAATGACTTCCTTCGCCACAAGGGCAAAAATTACCGGTTTAAGGCACTAGACCTTTACCAAGGGAATAGCGGTATGTATGCTAGTGGGACATTGCACACAACATTAGGGGAGCTCATTGGGTAGCATTGGAGGTAGACTTGGTGAAGTGTAATATCAAAGTCTTTGACTCCTACATCTTCATAATGTCGGACCGTATGGTTTTGGGCCAATGCAAAGCCTTCTCAAAGATGATCCCACTCTTGGTGAAAAAAATGACAACGCCAAAACAGAAAGAAAGGCTTACCAATACAGTCTACAAGATGACAAGGGTAAGAAAAACCCCACAACAGAGTTGCAGTGGGGATTATGGGATTTTTGCACTCAAGTTCATTGAATGCTTGACCCTAGGTGCCTCTTTCGAGGGTTTGATCAAGAGCATCATTCCATTCATCCGGATAAAGTATGCAGCTGAGACATTAGATGGGCTTCCCGCAAATTGTGATGTTATCATGACTGACTCCAATCCTCGAGGAAAGATGGACAATAAGTATACATGGATCCTCAACATTAAACTTTGAGGTTTTCAACACGTACACTATTATATTATTGTGTAAATTCCTTCTGTAACTTCGTCCGATTAACTACATTTCTTATGTAACTTGATATGATTAACAACATCCTTTCTGTAACTTGTTCTAACCTGTATATAGATATAACAACATATGATGTAGGTTTGAAAATTCTTTAATTACAGTACGTAAAACCTATATAATTGTAAATAAAAAAATTTACATAACAGTAAATGAAAACCTACATAACGGGACGTAAAACCTACATAACATTAAATACTATAACGGAAAACCTACATAAGAGGACGTAAAACCTACAAAACAATTAGTAAAAATATATATAACAATACGTGAAAACCTATATAACAGTAAGTGAAAACCTACATTACGGGACGAGACGTAAAACCTACCTTACAGAAAGTACCACGATGTAAAACCTACATAACAGAAAGTAAACCCTACATAACAGTAAGTGAAAACCTATATGACAGTAAATACTAGGACGTAAAAACTACATAAAAGGATGTGAAAACCTACATTAAAGTACGTAAAAACCTACATTAGAGTACATGAAACTTACATAGTAATATAAAACATACGTACATAAAATAAGTTTTTATGGCACATAATGTATCAAACGGGTATGGCCATGTCTGTGATGGGCGAGTACGCGTATTATGACTGACTTGAGAACACTTTGAACAAGTGTATGTCTTCCTTGGTTGTTTATACTCAGCTACAACCTCTAGGATGTTCTTTATTCTTGAGCTTTTTGGTCGCCCTGCTTGTTTTCTAATCGATGGATGCTTACAAACCTTGTTAGCCACCTCCCGAGGAGCAGGTGTAGCAACATCTCGAGGTTTAATACACTTTAAGTAGACTATTTGAAAACTAGCAATTTTGGCGACATCTAGGGCATGGACACAATGAATTTTTTCCACGTCGTAAACATTTCTCTCCTTCAGATTGACCACATTAAATGAGGTGTTGTTTGTCACATGTGTCTGATGTTCATCTATTTGTTATACCGCGTACAATATGGTTTCCTCAACTCTTCCCTACAATGTCAATAAATAAACCTACAACGTTAATACTAAAACCTACATTGATAATACGTAAACCTACGTAGGTAATACATAATCCTACATAAGTAATACATAAACCTACAACATAACTTTCCACAAAACCTACATGTCATATCAAAACCTACATAACATAACAAAACCTACAAAACATGTCGTAAACCTACATAACGGAAACTAAAACCTACATAACATACCAAGACCTACATAATGTGTAGCAAAACCTACATAACATACCAAAACCTACATAACATGTAGCAAAACCTACATAACGTGAACCAAAACCTACATAACATACCAAAACATACATAACGAACTAAAACCTACATAACAAACCAAAACCTACATCAATAATACGTAAACCTACATAAAATCTACATAAACCTACATTAATAATATGTAAGCCTACATTACTGTACGTAAAACTACATTACATGACGTAAAATCTATATAGGTCAGATACCTTTAACACTTTCTCAACGCCAGAAATGAGAGCTGTTGTCATTAGACTTGTTTTTCTTCCTCCTATATGCGAACCACCTTGTTAACATGGACCTTATTGCATCAATAAGTTGCACAATTGGAAAAGTCATTGCTTCACTTAAAGCATGTTAATTGATTCATCTATGTTCGTTGTGGTGATGTTGTACCTATTACCGGGGAAAATGTACACGACTCCGTATTGAACATCAACACTAAGTAAATAAGCATGAAGGGGAGGATTCAATCTTGAATATGTGAAAATAGGTCATTAAAATCTTGTAGGTCTATACATAGTTGTCGCTCTTTTAAATAGTTTGAAAGAATCACCTCCCTTGAACTTCAACAAGATCTTCATGCACAAATGGTAGATGCATATACCCTTACCAGCAAGTAAGTATACTTTGTTTATCGCATTGCCTATTGACCTATGCCTCTATGAAACTATTGTTAGTTCTTCATAATTCGGGATAACACGGTTAAATTGTCTAAAGAATCATTACCAAGATTCATCATTCTTAGTTCAACTACCCCGAATGTAATTGGAAATATATTGAAATTTTTGTCTTGCATTATGGCGGTAAGTAGAGTACCTTTATATTTACCTTGCAAAAAGATACCATCAACAACCACAACCTTCAGCATAAATGGAAATCTTTGGATACTCGCATCACACGCAATGAAGAAAAACTTGAATTTGTTGTCTTGATCAACGTTAAGCTTTATTAGTATGTCGGGATTTGGTCTTCTTATCATGAATAAATATGCAGCAAGTTGATTATAACTGCTGTCCGGGGACATTCTAACCAGCTGCCGGACTTTCTTTTGGACCTAGTGTGCCTTCCAATATTTCATCTACATCAAACACAACAAACCTACATCGCATACAACAAACCTACATCAAAAACAATAAACCTACATCGCAGACAACAAACCCACATCAAAGACAACAAACCTACATCAAATATAACAAACATACACAACAAACCTACATCACAGACAACAAACCTACATCAAAGACAATAAATCTATATCTAAGACAACAAACCTACATCAAAGACAACAAACCTACATCAATGAAAATAAACCTATATCATGACAACAAACCTACATCGAAGACAACAAACCAGTGGAAGGCAACAAACCTACATCAAAGACAACAAACTTACACAACAAACCCACATTGCAGACAACAAACCTACATCAAAGAAAATAAATCTACATCTAAGACAAAAAACCTACATCAAAGACAACAAATCTACATCAAAGAAAATAAACCTATATCTTGACAACAAACCTACATCGAAGACAACAAACCGGTGGAAGGCAACAAACCTACATCAAAGACAACAAACCTACATCAAAGACAACAAACCTATATCAAAGAAAATAAACCTATGTCATGATGACAAACCTACATCGAAGACAACAAAGTAGTGGAATGCGAAAAAACTATATCAAAGATAATAAACCTACATCGAAGAGAATAAACCTACACCGAAGACAATAAACCTACATCAAAGAAAACAAACCTACATCAAAGACAACAAATCTACATCGCAGACAACAAAAATACAAAATACAACAACAGCTACAGTTGGCCATTGACCTTAACTCCATAGCATTTATTTAGACACTGAGAGACATGGAGGGGCAGAACAGACAGACCTACACCACCAACGAAATCATCATAGAGGCGAGTTAGAACATATAGACAAGCTTGTTTTGCATGACATGACCGCTATGTCACGAAACAAGTGTTGTCCCACATACTTTTTAGTGTAGAAGCACGAGCTAATATCAATTGTTGTTCCTCTAACGCACCATTGGCATCCAGGCACCCAACACTTCACGCGCAACAAGCATCGCGATGATGTTATAACGTCAAAATCAAAATGACGGGTCATAGCAAGAATCTTCAACATTGTCTTCAATTCTTCTTTAGTTGGATAACATTGCTCAATTGCTAAGTCTACATCACATAATCTTAAACCCACAAACTCATAGCTAGAAAATAATTCCCTTTGCTTAGAGGAACTACTAAGGTTCTCTCTACTACAAATGTACTCATCATCTGCAAAGTTGGCACCATCAAGGTCGTTACAGTAGTCAAACCTGCTTATTACGTCTTCATCAACTTCATCCAAATGTAGGTTTTCTAAAAACCTATAAGACTATCTGAAAACATACTACAAGACTGCTCAGCTACAGACTCATGAAGACTTTTATCATGAACTACCTCTTCTTCTGATTCTACATCCGATATTTCATAAAACTCAACACAAATACACATTCTATACCTCCGTGACTTCTCCACAACGATTCATATTAATTCAGTATCAGATAAGTAAACAGGTGGTGTCTCTTCAGGAAGTAATCTCATTTCCTGAGTCTAACCTGCTTATTACGTCTTCATCAACTTCATCCAAATGTAGGTTTTCTAAAAACCTATAAGACTGATATGAAAATATACTACAAGACTGCTCTGCTATAGACTCATGAAGACTTTTATCATGAACTACCTCTTCTTCTGATTCTACATCCGATCTTTCATAAAACTCAACACAAATACATATTCTATACCTCCGTGACTTCTCCACAACGATTCATATTAATTCAGTATCAGATAAGTAAACAGGTGGTGTCTCTTCAGGAAGTAATCTCATTTCCTGAGTCGGTCTCCAATAACTCAGAGCGATATCATATAAACGTTCAGTCATCTGAAATTGCTTGCATACCTCTGAAACTAACTCCACCAAATTTTTTCCTGCTTGAATTCATATGAATTTCTCCCACATGATTTATCAACATAAAAGAACCACTGATCTTCCTTATGCCTCCATATTCCACAAATTACTTCAACTTGATCCATTTAAAAATTATAACAACTCATGATGAAAGATGATGAAAACATATAAGGTTGTTATGGGCGATACCAGGTTGATGAAACATATAGATTTGTTGACGGTTGTACCATTAAATGTAGTGTTAGGTGGAGGTTAATGAAAAGGGTAAAATGGTCATTACATGACCCGAGTAAAGATAGTACATAACAAACATACATACCGTACGTATCAAAACCTACATAACAGTACATAACAAAACCTCCATTACGTATAGCAAAATCTCAATTACGTGTGGCAAAAACCTACATTATGTGTAGCAAAATCTAAATTACGGGAATCAAAACCTACATAAAGTAAAATCAAAACCTACATGACGTGATTCAAAACCTACATCACGTAAATCAAAACCTACATAAATTATTTAAACCTATATAAATTATTTAAACCTACATAACGTAAACCAAAACCTACATACCAGTTCGAAACAAAACTTACATCTGCCACAATTAATTTTGTTTTACGCGTGACTAACGTATTACTCATTAATGCGAGTTTCATAAAAAAGTTTCAAACAAAAAAAATAAAGCAGGCTTATTTAATATTGAAAAATTAGATTGTAATTTTAATTTTTTTGAATTAGAAATGTAATTAATTTTTATATTACTTTAGTCTTTTTAGTGTCTTTTTATCATAGTTGGACGGTTCGTGATATGAAACAATGAGAACTCTTTTACATAACTTCAGTTTTGCACCTCAAGATTCTCTTTCTTACAAAATTCCCCCTTCTCGCATTTCCATCAACAACAATCGAATCTCCTGCAACATAGCAGATAAGTTGAAAATGGATTCATCTCAGGGAATTTCTGGTACGTGTAACAATAATACCCAGATTGATTTCAGTTTTCGGGAAGATTCTGAGAGTTCATCATATGATGAGTTCCTGAGGTTTATTTTTCTTCAGCTTCGGCACAACAGAAGGTTGTGATTTCGAATAGCCACAACGAGAAGCTTGTGGGTCTTCTTCATGAAACTGGTTCAACAGAAATTGTGGTTTTGTGCCATGGATTTCGATCAAATAAGGTTAGTGTGTGATTGCTAGGTTTGTTTTTCTATTTTATCTTTTCTTATTGCTTACCTTAAATCGAATTATGAATCTGAAATTGTAATCAGTGACTCACCACCAATGTAAATTTTAAAGTTTTTTTTTGTGTTGTTTTCTCAGTTCTTGTAGTGAATGGGATCTGAGACTTGTTTCAATCCAAATTATTGACATTTCTAAATCCCATATCTTTGCATAATTTTAGTTAACATTTGATTTAAGGTTTTGCCAATAGTAGCTCTGCTTCTTGGTTTTTTTACTTTTCGTCGCTATATGCACATAGAAGCTAAATTTGTGGCTGAATCTTGATTGAGATCAATATGAATGTTAGACAAAATTCAAATCTTTCGAAGCCAAAGACATTTCAAGCTGTTTGCTTTTTCCAATTAGATAGTAAGATTTGGAGGGTTTATTGTTTTAATCATTTCAACTAAGATTTTCATAATATAAGTGATTTCGAGAGGTTACATTACTGAATGATTGAAAATCTTATTACAGTTTCCAGTATGTATCAAATTTCTTAAAAAGCTATTTTCCTCCGCAGAATGCTTTCATGTTCTAATTTTGTTAGCTGATTCTTGAATTCTTAGGCATTACTGTCTTAATTAATACTAATACGTAGAAGGTTTGTAGAATGTAGTTGGAGTCACTGTTACATATGAATTAACTTGTGTTTGGCCTGTGAAACTATGCAGAACAACCAACTTATGAATAATGTGGCTGCTGCTATAGAGAAAGAAGGGATTAGCGCTTTCCGTTTTGATTTTTCTGGGAATGGGTATGTTTGCATATCATTGATTTTCTTAAGTGAATGAGAGAGTTTGGATATTATTTTGATTATAAGGTAACTGCGATTTTCATTGTTGCAGAGAGAGTGAAGGAAGTTTCTTTTATGGTAACTATAACCATGAAGTTGATGACCTACACTCTGTTATCCAATACTTGTCTAACATGAACCGTGTGGTTCCTATAATTCTGGGGCATAGTAAGGGAGGTGATGTAAAAAAAAAAAAAAAAAAAAAAAAAAAAAAAAAAAAAAAAAAAAAAAAAAAAAAAAAAAAAAAAAAAAAAAAAAAAAAAAAAAAAAGAGAGAGAGAGGAAGATTTTCTGGAAAGAATCAAGCAACAAGGATTCATAGATGTTGGAAATGGTATTGTTATCATCCTTCTGTTTCCATGCGTTGTCTTAAATCAGAACTGTAGTGTCGATATCAATGTGCTGATCTTTTACAGGGAATTCTGGGTACCGTGTTACTGAGGAGAGCTTAATGGATAGGTTAAACACTGATATGCATGAAGCATGCCACAAGATTGACAAAGAATGCAGGTGAGATTGGTCGAGCTCTCTTGAACTTGTATTGCATGTTTGGAATATAAACAAACCATGATGGATTGTAATGGCAGGGTCTTGACTGTTCATGGATCGGCTGACGAGGTAATACCTGTAGAAGATGCGAAGGAGTTTGCAAAGATCATACCCAACCACAAGCTGCAGATCGTGGAAGGAGCTGATCATTGTTATACCAAACATCAAAGTCAATTGGTTTCAACAGTTATGGAGTTTATAAAGACAGTTATGGTGAAGAATAAATAGTCTTTTTGTCTGAAATATTGTTCCGAGATACATCAAATTACATACATTTCCTACGCTTATACTCACTTTTTGTTTGTGGTTAACGAAGCACCATAACAAAATGACTTTATGTTGCAAGCTGCTTTAAACATAAATGGCTGAAGTAATTGATCAATGAGGTCAGTAAAACATTCATTAGTGACATATTTATATAGATCAGTTACCTGGAGTTCTAGGAAAGAGGAATTGAAAAGACATTAAGATCCTAAATTGCATAAGTATTCAAAATTTCAGAACTTTGCCTTACGAAAATCGAGAATATCCAAAATAGAACTGGAGATGAAAAGAGTACGGTTTAGCAATTATAAAGCTGGTAGCACAACAGGCATAAGCATGTTTATAAAGGTAGAAACCCACAGATTATGAAAATCACTATATAGGCCTCAGTTTAAGTGCTTAAAGTAGGTTGCAAAGTTTGTAGATAAAACGGCAAATACTTCAACATCTAGCTGTTTGTCTGGCTTTAAATACTTTTCTCTGATTAAGATTAAATACTTTCTGGCTTCACTCTTTGCCGACCTGTTCATAGGAGATTCCTCACAACACCTAATTCCCACCTCCAAAACCAGAGTCAGGCACTTGGCCATATGGATGCCAATTCTGGGACTAACGTGAATAACTGATTTGTCTGCAATGTCCAATACTAGGGATGTGACTTTGGGTAAAAAAAACCCAGCAAAACCTAACCCAAAATAAACCCGTCCAGAAAAAATCCAAAATAAAAAAAACCCAATAAGACTTAAAGTCTTATTAAGACTATCCAGAAAAATCCCAGTAATATATGAGTTATATATGGGTACCCATATATAAAAAGAGAAAAAATTACAATAGTATAAATAATTCAAAATAGGAGAGAGTAAAAAAAAGGAGAGAGAGAATAAACAAGAGGAGAGAAAGTAAAAAGAGGTGAGAGAGTAAAAAGAGAAGAGAGAAAAAAGAGGAGAGAGAATAAAAAAAATAGAGTAAAAAGACGAGATAGAGTAAAAACAGGAGAGAGAGTAGAAAGATGAGAGATAGTAAAAATATGAGAGAGAGTAAAAATAGGAGAGAGAGTAAATAGAGAAGAGAGAAAATACAAAAGGAGAGAGAGCAAAAAGAGGAGAGTAAGTAAAAAAGAGGAGAGAGAAAAAAAAGAGAAGAGAAAGTAAAAAGATGAGAGATAGTAAAAATAAGAGAGAGTAAAAATAGTTAAGAAAAGAAGAAAGATTAAAAAGAGGTAAAAAGAGGAGAGAGTGTAAAAAGATAACAGAGTAAAAAGAGGAGAGAGAGTCAAAAAGAGGAGAGAAAATAAAAAAGAGAAGAGAGAGTAAAAAAAGTTAAAAAACAAGAGAGAGTAAAAAGAGTTAAAAAAGAGGAGAAAGAGTAAAAAAGATGAGAGAGAATAAAAAAGATAAGAGAGAGTAAAAAGAGTTAAAAAGAGGAGAGAGAGTAAAAAGAGTTAAAAAGAGGAGAGAGAGTAAAAAGAGTAGAGAGAGTAAAAATAGTTAAGAAAAGAAGAGAGATTAAAAAGAGTTAAAAAGAGGAGAGAGAGAATAAAAAGTGGAGAAAAAGTCAAAAAAAAAGAAAGAGAAAAAAGAAGAGAGGGTAATAAAAGAAGAAAGTAAACAAAAGAGTTAAAAAGTAAAAAAGATGATAAAGTAAAAAATATAAAAAGTAAAAAATAGGAGATAACATATAATGAAAGTCCATTGGGTACCCGTTACCCAATGAGTATACCCAAAAAAAGTCCATTTATTATGGGTAATATCCAATTAAAGCCCAGATATTTTTTGTTATTGAAAAAAGACTTTGAACTTTTATTTTTCTTCTGGGTTTTGGGTAACTAATGGTAAAAACCCAAAAGTAACATCACTGTCCAATACTCTCTATCTGGCAATGCTGATTTGGTATAGCATGTGAAGGGTGACAACCCCTCCAAACAACTGAGCATTGGTTGGTCACCAGTGAACATTTCCAAGAAGATAACCCCAAAGCTATATATATAACCATGTATTGATGGTTGTCCACCCATTCCATATTCTGCAGCATATTTCACAAAAATGAAACTTACGTCACAGCATATTTCATATTCTGCAACATTGACTTTTTATTTATTTATTTAAACATAACAAGTGTGATAGTTTTACCTTGGTGTGGCATAGCCAATGGTTCCTTTGGTTCCATCTGAGCTTAATTGATTAAAATAAGACTCCCGATCGAATTTGAGGAGAAGCCGAGCTAAACCAAAGTCGCTAACATGGGCAGTCAAATCATTGTCGCTTGAAATCGCAGTGAACTATAGGCTCATGGCAATAAACATGAAGATAGTGTAAAATAGATGCCATATCTATGGTTATGTTAAGCTTTTCAAAAAGTGTCAAAGTTCTTGAGGGCCTATGAATTTCTTCCACTTCCTCTGGGTGTAGCCATACATCTAGACTACCATTCGGTATGAAGTCATAGATTAAAGCTATGAAATCATTTTCTTGAAAATCAATACTCGAGCGAGCAAGTAGCCAATAGTTTCACAAGACTACGGTGACGTATGTTCTTAATTAAGAGACTCACATTCAGCCATAAAGTTGCTCTAAGTCTCTTTAGATTTAGAATTTTTACTGCAATAACCTTGTTGTCTTTCTGGAATAGTGCCTTAAACACATAACCAAAACTGCCTGACCCAATGAAAATTGCTCGAAGCAAAGCCATCTGCGCACTTCTAATATCTCTATAACTTATCTTATCATGGAAATACCTAGATTGTTGGTATTATGGTTCTTCTTTCTCTTTTTGAACCAAAACAAAGAAACGAGAGCTATGAACAATAATAAAAGCAAAGCTATGCTTACGCTGACCCCAACTACAACTTTGTTCCATCCAGAGAAATGGTTTTTCACCAATATTAATTGATGGTGTGATTGCACAAAGCATGGGTTTGGTCCAAGTTCCTTAATGCCTCCGCATAGATTCTTGTTTCCAAATACAAACAATATAGAAGAGTTTTGAAATTTTGCTTCGGTTGGCATCTTTTCCTCAAAATTGTTATAAACGAAAGATTGAGATACTCCAATGATGAGAAATTTGCAAGATATGCAGGCACTATCACTATACCCGATTAACCTTGGTACTTGTGTGTGAGATCTCGTGAAGGATAATTTGAGGGTGATTGTGCCCTTCAAGTATCTTAAACAATGTTTCATGGCAGATCCATGTGATTATCTTGGACTTTGCATATATCTACTCAAAACTCCAACACAATATGACAAATCATGTATTGTATGTAAAAGATATCGAAGACAACCAACCTTCTTTCGATAATCCGTGGCATCAATTTACTTTTTTTGAATGGCTCTTGATAGTTTTAACCCCGACTCCATTGGTATATGAACCATGTTACAATCATCCATTCCCGAGTCTTCAAGAATCTTTTGAGCATAACGTTTTTGTGAGAACATTATTCCACCTTTAAGTTGTCTTACTTCTATTCCAAGATTGTGAATTAGCTTCCCAAAGTCACTCATCTCGAATTTAGTTGCCATTTCTCCTTTGAACTCGTAATATTTCCTTTATTTGTCCCTGTGACGATCAAATCATCTACATAAACGGCAATTAGAAAACTCTGATCCGAGATTACCTTCTTGTAAACCGATGGCTCCTTGCTACATTTTTCGAACTTAAGTTCTTAAAGCACTTGATTCAACTTGATTTTCCAAGCTCTTGGTGCTTGTTTTAACCCATACAAGACTTTCTTAAGTTTATAGACTTTGTCTTCACTCCTTTTCACCTGAAAGAATTGTGTAACATAAACGGTTTCCTTTAAATCTCCATTAAGGAAAGCCATTTTCACATCAAGATGATGTATCTCCCAGCCATTTGAAGCGGATAGATTAAGAAGAAGGCGTATTTTTTCAAGTCTTACAACCGGTGCAAACACTTCTTCATAATCTATTCCATACTTTTGCACATATCCTTTGGTAACAAGTCTTGATTTATACTTGTTGATGCTTCCATCGGATTTACGTTTGATTTTGAATACTCATTTAAATCCTATGGGCTTGACACCTACCGGGAGCTCCTATAGTTCCCAAGTCTCATTCTTGACAATAGACCTAATTTCATCTTCACATGCAAGAATCCTTATCTTTAATTCTTTTGCTTCTTTGAAATTCCTAGTTTCATCATTTAAGCACAATAGTAGTTTTTCTCCTTTAAGTTCGGACATCAAGACATAATCATCAAGATGTTTTGGTCTTGAAACGTCTCTTTGAGATCTTCTTATGACTTCACCGGATAAAATCTCACTACAAGAAAACTCACTGTTTGAGACTGCACAATCAGTCTCAAATCAGTCTCAAAACCGAGAATGGAGACTGAATAGCAACTGATCCAATCAGTCGCAAAAGCTTAGTCGCTAATATAATTAGTCGCTATTCAGTACCAAAAATGCGACTGTTTCAAGACCCGCATCTACAGTCGCAAAATTGCGACTAATTGGAGACTGACACTATTAGTATATTTTGCTACTGTTTTGAGACTAATTTCTCAGTTGCAGAGTCACAATCACAGATTAGTCTCAATCATCAGTCGCTAAACAGTCTCAAGATGTCAATGGTAAATTAGTCTTAAACACACAGTCGCTATTTAGTCTCAAATATTCAGTCGCAGATTTGTCTCAAACAAAAATAGTCGCTATTTAGTCTCAATATATCACTCGCTAATTAGTCTTAATAGCGTAGTCACTAATCAGTATAAAAAAAAACAGTCACTAATTAGTCTCAAGCATTCAGTCGCTAATCAGTCTCAACGTTTTAGTCGCAGATTAGTCTCCAACATTCAGTCTCAGAGCAGTCGCTGATCAGTATCAAGTTTTTTTTATGGTTTGAAATAAAATTATTATTTAAATATTAAATGTTAAATAAAATTTAATTTTTGGAAAAAAATATAATATTAAACCAAAACTAAATTATACAGAATTAAGTACTACAAAAATATATAATGTTCAAACGATACAAAACCAAAAAAAAATCATAGTCGGTCGGGAATGTGATCGCTTGGTGAGGGCATAGAAGATGACCCTGAACCATCATGTCGTGGAAAAGGAGGAGGAGTCATCGTAGTAAGGTGAATCAGGAACTAATGGATAGTTGTCTGAAGTAACTGTAAGATCTCCTGGTTCTGATGTCTTAGAAATACCATGTTTTCCCTATAAGTCGCCATCTCTTGCTGCACATGTTCCTTGTAAGATGCCATCTCCTGCTGCATGCTTGAAATTGTGTATGTGACAGTCGAGTCGGCGATTTGTTTATTCTTCTTGCCGTGGCCATATCTCCTGCCAAGATTTCCGAGACCGTAGACGTTCCCTCTACGGTCCGGCAAAGTAGACTGAAAAAAAAAATAATGGTTAAAATTAAATATAAATTATAAGAATATGTAACTAATAAAACCTCAACATACCTGAAGGAAAATCTCATCTTCCTGCTCCAAAGTGAGCTCGATCGTCTGAGAAGCAGCATCCGAGAGGTCGGTGTTACTGTCCTTTTGAGACTGGATGAACTCGCATTTCTTATCCTCATAAGTCTCAATAATTTTCTTCGCTTTCTCGTCTACGAAGGTCTGAGTCTTCATGTATGTATGCGTCTTCTTGAAGATTTCACTGATTGAGGCTGGTCGTTTATTCATACACACATCAATTGTATGGTAAGGGACCCCAAATTTTGCATCAATTTCTCGGTTTCATAATACGACGTAGTGCTCTGATTATCCTTAGGTAAATACTCTGAAATGAGTTCCGCCCATTGGTCTAGCTCACGTTCAGATTCATTAAAATTTGTTTTCATATGCATCATCCGAGATGCTAATGATAACTGCGAGTGACCTTCCTCACAACCATCATATAAAGGATTGTTAGCAGCTTCTAACATGGTATAAAAAATTTGAGCCTCATTATTAGGTACTTATACTGTATTTTGATAATCATATTCATGTTCTGCTTGATCATCCTGATTATAATTCGTGTTCTCATAACTCGTGTTATCATAACTCATGTAATGCTGTGCAGGAAATGCATCATTTACCATCCCTACATGTGTGTCTTCTACATGAGAAACTTCTTCTTGATTGTCACTTCTACCATAACTTGCACTACAACTACCTAAATTCACATTCAAATCTTCTCCATGCATGTACCATACATAATACTGAGGCATGAATCCTCGACTAAATAAATGATTTGAAATTTTTTGTGCCGGCAGAATTTTATTATTTTTGCACGAAATACAAGGACAACTAGACTTACCCCTATTACCGAGTGCAAACGTTTGATTACCCACAAAATTCATGAACTCGTCCACACCAGTAGCGAATTCCGACGAGATGTTATTTGTTTCTTCATCAATTCTTCTATACATCCACTCCCAAAAATTTGTATAATTAAAATTACCTCCCATTATTTTCCCTCCAAATTTTTTTCTCTCACTAAAACATTTTTTCTCTCTCTAAAAATGTTTTTCTCTCTCTAAATTTTTTTTTCTCTCTCCAAAAATGTTTTTTTACACAATAACTTTTTCTTAGATGTTTTGTTGGTGTGATTGAGAAGTGAAGTCGTAGGTATATATAGAAAATATTTGCTACTAAAGAGAGAGTGATTAATCAGTCTCATAGTTTTAGTTACAAAGGTAGGTACAAAACACCAAATATGTGTATACCTAATACATTGAGACTCAATTGCGACTGCCGTTGTGACTAAATTGAGACTATATCAAGCAGTTGCAGATCAGTTTCAAATTAGTCGCCTTTTTGCGACTGCATTGTGACTAATATTTTCAGTATCAATTTTGCGACTAATTTGAGACTAAGTTTGTTCAGTCTCATTTCAGTTATAAATCTGTAACAAAACAGTGTCAAGTTTTGTGACTGAAAAATCAGTCACTAATTTCAGTCACTATTAGCGAGTTTTCTTGTAGTGTCTCATCCGAAACTGCATCCTTGTTTTGTTCATTGGTCTCCTCGGTTTCATCTTCGATCCTAACATCTTCATGGTCTTGATGATCATCTCCATTGGACTTGTTTTTTTTTCCTTATTACTACTAATCATAATCTCAAAACTTCCAACTTGATTCTCCTCCGAAGTTTTGTGATTCCAATTCCATCATTTTGCTTCATCAAACAACACATATCTACTTATTATAATTTTTTGAGAAACAAGATCAAGTAATCGATAAGCTTTAGACCCGGGTTCGGTTCCAAGATGAACAAGTATACGAGATCTATCTTCTAGTTTCTTCAAGCATGGAAGATCAACCTTGGCATATCCGATGCATCCAAAGATTAGGATATGATTGATGTTTGGCTTTTTCCTACGAAGAACCTCATATGGTGTCTGATCCTTGATAGCTCTTGTAGCAATTCCATTCAATATATAGGTAGAGTGTCTTACCGCTTCTCCCCAAAGATGATTAGGCATATGCATATGCTTCATCATACTTCTTGATATTTCCATCAATGCTCTATTATGCCTTTCAACAACTCCGATTTGTTGAGGTGTGTAAGGTGGTTTAAGATGCCTTTTAATCTCCATTTCTTCACAAAACTTTTTGAACTCATGGGACAAGAATTCACCTCCTCGGTCAGTTCTAAGCACATCAATTCTTTCTCTAGTCTCCTTTTCTACCACATTTTTGAATCTCTTAAATTTTCCAAACGCCTCACTCTTTTCTTTCATCAAGATAGTCCACATATATCTTGAATGATCATCGATAAGAACAAAGATATACCTACTTCCAGCTGCAGATTTTGGTTTTATTGGTCCACAAAGATCCCCATGTACAAGTTCCAACACTTTATCCGCTCGGAAAGAAGTTGCCTTTGGAAAGACTTGCCTTGTTTGCTTTCCAAGTAAACATGATCTGCATATCTTCTTCTCTATATTGACCTTGGGGAGACCTTTAACTATTTCTTTCTTGATCATGTTAGACAAAGTATCAAAATTAATATGACCTAACCGTGAATGTCACTTGCTTGAATCACTTACCTCGGTTAGATGTACCTCTGAGTCTTTGATATCCATCCGAACCTTGTAAAGTCAACTTTGTGATCTTTTGGCTTTGACAACTACTTTTCCTTCTTGATCAAACATTGTCAAATAATCTCCTTTCATCCATATATCGCATCTGGATTTGGTAGCTTGTCCAAGACTAATTATGTTACTCTTTAAACCCGGAATATAGTACACATTAGTCATGATTTTCATTTTATCGTTTCGATCCAAAAGAGAAATCGATCCTTTTCCCATAATATCAATGCATGAGTCATCTCCAAATCTCACTTTTCTTGTGATTGTCTCATCTAGTTTAGTAAAATATCGTCTATTCCATGTCATGTGATTGCTTGCTCCATTATCAAGATACCAAGTATTCTCTTCGTTGGAAGTCTCAAATTTACTCGGTACACAATTCTCCTCGTTTAAATAAACCACCTCATGAATAAAGAGATTATCCGCGTCTTGTGTGTCTCCAGTAACACTTTCTTCTTGAGTCTCTTGTAGTTTAAGCAAACGATCCGGACAGCTAGAAGCATAATGCCCTAGTTTATCACACTGATAACACATAACTTTCGATAGATCTCGATCTCCATTACCTCTACATCGACCTCTTCCACGTGATCGTCCTCCTCTACCTCCTCCTTATGATCCTTTTGTCAAGTCTAATTCTCCAACTAATAGAATAAGAGCTTCGAGTATGGATTGAAACAAAAGCGCCATTGCCATATTCTTTTTCTTCTTATCATCAAGTTCAGCCTCAATTACCTCCCACACTTCATTTACTTTGAGACATACTCTCATTATCATGGCCCAAACGGTGTAGTTTGTTGCGGTTAACATTGGACATGCTATAGAGGAGGAGTCTCCTTCGGTTTTGGCTCCTTCTCATCGCCCATTGATTTGTTAAACCTCTTGTTTAACTTTTCCTTCATGAATTTGTCTCCTCCTTGATCACGAACCTTGCTCTGATACCAATTCAAGAACTTAAAGTATCGATTATAAACTCAAACGATTAATAAAGAATCACTCTCTTTATTGCTTTAGAAAACTCTCACAGAAACTAAAGCCTCTAACCTAAAATTATTAGGTTATACCACACTTTGGTATATCCTTTTATAGACAAGATAAAGTCTTCTTAAATCTATTAAAAAAAGATATGATTAGATAACTCCTAACACAACAAATTCTATATAATAATAATGCTCATGCTATAGTTTTCATTAAATTACACTTCCTAGTCCCTAATTTTTGTGGCGTAAATAGACTTTAAAGCATCATCGAGCACAACAATCAATAAAAATACAAATCTAGTATCATCTATGAATTTAAAATTCAGTGGAAAAACTGTAATCTCGGACGAAATTAACTGTAATCTCGGATGAAATTAAGTAACATTACCAGTAATAACTTAACGGGACCATGACCTAGTGGTTTACGGTTTTAGGGAAAATTAGAAGCCATAAATTCTGTTATGTAACAATGGCCAGCTGGCGGGTCCCACTTTTCCCTGATTTTTTTTCCAACGACAAGAATATATATTATAAAGTTAGAATACCATTCCTACCCCATCCATTTCGATCTATGCCTGCCCGACCTGCCCGAGCTAGCCTGTCTGCCTTCTGATTCAACGATCTCGGGATAACTGATAAGGTGCAGCTGCTGAATAGCGATTTCAGACGAGCATAATCCTCCTGATACGTCTCGAAAGCCGGCCAGTCCTGTGGATGCTGAAGAATGTGCCACACCGTCTCGCAATCCGTAGAAACCTCAACCACCACCACCCTCCTCTGCACTAACGCCGCCAATGCCCGAATGACCCCTTCCAATTCTGCATGTAACGGCGAAAGACACCGGTGTCCTCTCTTTGATCCCGTCAATACTTCCTCCACTGAATCTGGAAAAGCTATCCAACCAAAACCCGAATAAGGGTCAGATTCTTTCCAGGAAGCGTCCACCTAACACTTGTATCCGGTGAACGCCTGATTAGCTGTGGTAGGGAAGATGAATACCGACTTACAATTGTCAGTTCTAGACCTCGAAGGATCTATCGGAATTACATTCTTTTTACGGACCCTAAACCACTCCTTGTGCTCTAGGATCTATCGGAATCACTTTTCCCTGATTTCATCAGCTTGTTTTTAAGTTTGTCACTTCATAATACTTTTAAAGATTTTTTAAATGTTTTATTTTTGGAAACTGAATAATTTAATTAATTTAATTATTGGAAGGAGATAACGGAAATTGTTACCTGACGGCAGATTCATGGAAGCGTTTGTGAGTTTGTTTTTGACGGAGAACGTGAAGGTCACCGCCGGGCAAAACTCTGTTAACAAACAAAGCCATTTCGAAGAATCAATGGCAGCGTGAAGCGTCGGAAGAAAAGGATGGGCAAGCAATTCGAGAATCTCTTTCTCCGTTATTGTTCTGCCTTATTTGCTTCGACTCGCGAGTTCCTTTTTATTCATCACTTTTGCGGCTAACAGAGGTAATTTCATGGCCGCTGTATCAATTCCGGTTGCATGTTGAAACCAGAAGCATGAATTGAATGCTTCTTGATCGAATGTGCAAGAAATTAGAGATGACGCAGAGGATTTAACGAGTTCGGTTCCTATGTGGATCCTACATCTCGCCAGAGTTCAAACTCGAAGTCCAGAATTCACTATACTCTTCGAGAAACTCAAAACTAGAGTTCTCCTTTACAATCAGATCTCTCATCCATCTCCTAGAGACCTCACCGGAAACTCTTTCTCTCTCTTTCGATACAACACAATCTTTGTCTCTCTCTCTCTAAAACCCAAAAAGGAGAACTCCCGAAAAACAGAATATTGAAATTGTAACTTACCCCTAATTGCTTAACCTCTAAAGACAAGGTCCAACTGATTCTTATACCTGAATCAGTTGGAACCACTTACAACAGAACCCTAACGCACACCTGCGCCGAAGAGAGCCTTTCTTTTGTGGATGAGAAGCATCGTCTGATTGAGCCGATAGCAAAGCTTGGTTTAATGCCCGAATTCCTGTTCAAGATTAAACCAAGAGCATTAAACAAATCCGCAAAGAGAAACTTTTTTGTGACCAAGAGACTATTCAAACTTTCTTAAACTTGAAAGCTTCTGAATCACTTGGAGTCTTCATCACACTTAGGAGAATCCATGCTTGATCTTGGCTATACTTCAACAAATCTCCACCTTAGGCAAGATCAGATAAATTACATGGTGGAATCGACTAACCTTGACTTAGTCTACTGCTACAAGAATCTGCAAGAGAGCTTCTTGTAACTTGTAAACTGGGAAGACCTTTGTAAAGATGTTTGCTGGATTGATAAAGGAATGAATCTTCTTTACGTTGACAATACCCTTATCTATAAGTCCTCTGATGTGGTGATATTTCATTGCAACATGTTTGGTCCTACTGTGAAATACTGCATTCTTAGCAAGTGCAATGGCACTCTGCGAGTCACAATTAATCTCCACTGATCCTTGAGCAAAGCCGAATTCTCCTACAAGTTCTTTTAGCCAAATGGCTTCCTTGGCTGCTTCTGTAGTGGAAAGAGCTACAATACTTTGAAGCTTTCACTACCAACTGATAACATTCCCTCCTGCTGTGAATACTATCCATGAAATGGATTATCTATTGTCCACATTTGCAGCAAAGTGAGAATCACAATAGCCTTTGATAATGAAATCTCCTTTATTCTCATAGATTTGTTCTATGTCTGAGGTACCTCTGAGATACCTCATGATCCACTTTAGAACAATCCAATGGTTCTTAATTGGGTTACTCATGTACCAACTAACCATACTCACTCGATCAGCAAGATCTGGTCTAGTTCCTATCATAGAGTACATAAGACTTCCAACAACACTTTGATAAGGAACTGACATCATAAGTTGTTGTTGATCCTTTGGAGGGGGGGGGGGGGGGGGGGGGGGTAGACACAATCTTCGATTGATCCATCTTGTGTCCTTTCTGTGTACTCTGACTGAGATATTCTCATCTTTCCTTCCGATTTGTTCCTTGTAATTTCTATTCCAAGAATTTTCTTATCTTCTCCCAAATCTTTCATCTCGAACTCAGACTTGAGGAGCTCTTTTAGTTCCTTAACTTGATGATTATATGGGGAAGCTAGTAGAATGTCATCAATTTTTGATTGATCCATCTTGTGTCCTTTCTATGTACTCTGGGGGTAGACACAATCTTCGATTGATCCATCTTGTGTCCTTTCTATGTACTCTGACTGAGATATTCTCATCTTTCCTTCCGATTTGTTCCTTGTAATTTCTATTCCAAGAATTTTCTTATCTTCTTCCAAATCTTTCATCTCGAACTCAGACTTGAGGAGCTCTTTTAGTTCCTTAACTTGATGATTATATGGGGAAGCTAGTAGAATGTCATCAATTTTTGATTGATCCATCTTGTGTCCTTTCTATGTACTCTGACTGAGATATTCTCATCTTTCCTTCTGATTTGTTCCTTGTAATTTATATTCCAAGAATTTTCTTAGCTTCTCCCAAATATTTCATCTCGAACTCAGACTTGAGGAGCTCTTTTAGTTCCTTAACCTGATGATTATATGTGGAAGCTAGTAGAATGTCATCAATCTTCGATTGATCCATCTTGTGCCCTTTCTATGTACTATGACTGAGATATTCTCATCTTTCCTTCTGATTTGTTCCTTGTAATTTCTATTCCAAGAATTTTCTTAGCTTCTCCCAAATTTTTCATCTTGAACTCAGACTTGAGGTGCTCTTTTAGTTCCTTAACCTGATGATTATATGTGGAAGCTAGTAGAATGTCATCAACATATAACAATAAGTGGATCATTGTGTTGTTCTTTGACTTCTTCAGGTATACACAATGATCGACGTTACTTCTGTTATAACAACTCTGAGTCATGAAGTCATTGAATCGTTTATTCCATTGTCTTGGAGACTACTTCAGTCCATGTAGGGATTTCTTTAGAAGACATACCTTGTCAAGATGCTTCTTATCAACGTATCCTTCTGGTTGATCCATGAGGATTGTCTTTTCTAGATTCCCATGGAGGAAAGCTGTCTTCACGTCCATTTGGTGCAACTCCATGTTGAAATGAGCTATGACGGAGAATGTATCTGATGGTGACATGTTTCACAAATGGTGCAAAAATCTCTTTAAAATCGATTCCTTCCTTCTGAGTGAAACCCTTCACAACAAGCCTAGCCTTAGGTCTCAGTTTCTCTACACTTGTGATGCTTGCTTTCTTCTTTAAGATCCAATTGCACCCGATAGTATTTTGGAACTTTGGTTTATCAATCAAAACCCACATATGATTCTTCCACAAAAAACACATTTTCTCATCTGAAGCTTCAAGCTACAACTTATTGTCATGGTCCGATAGCATTTCTTGATAATAAGATGGTTCCCTGAATCCTGTATTTTCAGATAGAGAACACACAAATGCTGAGGTTGCTTCCTTTATCCCATCTTCTTCTTCTTCAGTGCAATCATTGTCTTGAAATCTAACAGGAGGTTGGATAACCCTTCGAACTCTGTCCCTTGCTTGTTGATATTCTTATAAAATTTCACTACCTTGAGAAATAATTGAATCCTCTTGAGTTTCCTCCTTTTTATCCTTTATTTTTTGTGTTGTAACTCCACCTTGATCCTTAGAATTACATGTTTCTGTAATATTGAAGCTGGTAAACTTATCAGTAATAAATTGATCTAGATTTGTACCTTTTCCTTTTATTTTGGAGGACTTGAGATCCTTGTAGACAAGTTCTTCTCAAATACAACATTTATACTTATGGTGCACTTGTCTTCTTCTAAGAACTAAGCTCTGAATCCTTTTACTCCTTCAGGATAGCCCACAAATATTCCATGTTTTGCTCTCGTCTCTAGTTTACCTTCAGAGGAGTGAACATAGGCAAGACTACCAAACCTTTTAGATTTGAGAGAGACGATATTGAAGAAGACCAGACTTCCTCAGGAACTTTGAATTTGATTTCTAAGGAGGGAGATCTATTAATGAGATAAGTTGATGTTGAAGTTGTTTCAGCCAATAACTTCTTCTCCAGATCACTATCACTAAGCATGCATCTTACTTTATTTATTAGCGTCCTAGTTAATCTCTCTACAACTCCATTATGCTATGAGGTATACATGCACATTCTGTGCCTAGTAATTCCCTCTTTTTTGCAGAAATCTTCAAATTTCTTGTTGCAGAATTCAAGACCATTATTTGTTCTTAGCCTCTTGATTCTTCTCTCTGTTTGAGTTTCCACTTGAGTTTTCCATTCGATGAAATTGTTGAATGCCTGATCTTTGGATCTAAGGAAATACAACCAAACTTTCCGAGAATTATCGTCAATAAATCTAATAAAATATTGACACTTACGTAGACTCATGGGAACATTTGGATATTCCCATAAGTCTGAATGCACATAGTCAAGTTTCTCCTTCATGACTTTTGCTGATGAGAAACTGATCTTGTGTGTCTTTCCTATTACACAAACTTCATTTCTTTGGACTTTGCAGCACTAACTACATCCTCCACCTTGAGTTTATCTTTGCTGTAGGTGAGAGTTTCTCTTAGATGGTTGAGCAGATAGTGATCTTCGATTTTGACTTCGTTATCTTCTTGCGTTGACTGCCTCTTCTTTACTTCAAAATGATTCTTAATGAAGTATTGAATGCTTCTTGATCGAATGTGCAAGAAATTAGAGATGATATAGACGATTTAACGAGTTCGGTTCCGATGGGGAACCGTATGATTGAGCTGATAGCAAAGCATGGTTTCATGCCCGAATCCTGGTTCAAGATTAAACCAAGAGCATTAAGCCAATCCGTAGAGAGAACCCTCTTTGTGACCAAGACACTATGCAAACTTTCTTACTTGAAACCTTCTGAATCACTTGGAGTCTTCAATAAACTTAGAAGAATCCATGCTTGATCTTGGCTATACTTCCACAATGCGGTTACGACGAAGGATGATTTGAATTCGGCTAAGAAAACGAAACCGATGTTGCCGGAGCCTAGGCAAGGACGGAATCGGAGATCAGAAAGTGAGAGTGATGATCGAAGTGAGGGAGGGACTTATTAGCACAAGGCCCACGAAAAAGCCCAATCAACAAAGAGAAGAAGCCAGCCCACTACAGCAACGTTCTTATGCAAATCTGTATGACAAAACATAGGTAAAAGCAGGTACAAGTCAGAGGGTAAAACGTACAACTGCAAGCTGTGGATTTCACTCCAAAAATATGTTTGAAGTTTTGAGCTGTATAGATGCAAACTAGACAGCTGGTTGTAACTCTAGGGTTTTATATTCTGCAGTATATAAACTACCCGTATGTGATTATAACATGTTAAGTGAGAGTTCAATGAAACAGTAAGACAAAAATCTGCAATTTTCTCTTCTTCCTTTTGATTTTCATGGTATCAGAGCCATGGATCATGCTCTTGAACTCTACTCTCAACCAGCTTTAAACATCAATAATTGTGTCACAATAAAGCTCATAGAAAGAAACTACATTCTATGGAAATCTCAGTTTGAAACTTTTTTCCTGGGCAAGGGCTTCTCGGCTTCATAAATGGAAAATTTCAGACTCATGTTCAAAGCATCAAAGTTGCTACTGGAGATGGAAAAGCAACAAAAGAGGTGCCTAATCTAGACTTTGAAGCGTGGGAAAGGTCAGATCAAGTGGTTAAGGCTTGGTTGCTTGGGTCCTTCTCAGAAGATGCTTTGAGTGTTGTTGCTGGTGCACAAACAGCTCGAGATGTCTAGCTTTTGCTGTCAAAACACTTTAACAGTGTGTCTTCTTCAATACTTTATGAGTTACAAAGAAAGCTACAAACTGTCACCAAACTTGAAAGATCTATGGGTGACTACCTGAGGGAAATAAAAGAAACTTGTGACCAGCTAGCTTCCATTGGAAGTCCAGTTCCTGAAAAGATGAAGATTTATGCTTTGCTCTCCATGGATTGGGAGAAAAATATGAACCCAACAAAACAAGTATTGAAGGACAAATGGATTTTTTTCCGAGTCCCACTCTTGAAGATGTTGTACCCAAATTAGTTAGCTATGACAACATAGTTCAAGGTTATGCAGTTCAGTCCAACATCTCGCCTCATCTTGCCTTCAACATGATGAGAAATGACACATATCAAAACTTTACTACAATAACTATCAACAAAACAGAGGTGGATCTTCTAACAGAGGTCGTAACAAGGGAATGGGAAATTACTCCACTTGTGGCAGAGGATTCCATCAACAGATTACACCTTCAGCAAACCAAATTGCAGGTAATAACATAACTTTGTGTCAAATATGTGGCAAGTTGGGATATGTAGCTTTGAAATGTTGGCATAGATTCGACAACAACTATCAACTTGATGATCACGCCACTGCTTTGGCAGCTATGCACATCACTGAGGTTTCAGATACTTCTGGCAACGAATGGCACCATGATTCTGGTGCAACATCACACATCACAAACTCCACTCAACAGTTGCATCACTCACAACCATACTCAGGATCAGACACAATCATGATAGGTGATGGCTTTTACCAATAACTCACACTGGCTCTGCAAGCATTCCATCTGCCTCAGGTAAATTACCTTTAAATGATATATTGGTATCTCATAATATCTCCAAACCTTTTTTGTATGTGTCAAGGCTTACCAAAGATTACCCTTGCTCCTTTGAATTTGATTACGATGTTGTGCGTATTCATGAAAAGGCAACAAGGAGGTTACTGGTTCATGGAACAAACACTGATGGATTATATGTGCTGAATGGAACGGTGTTTCAAGTGTTTTACTCTGCCTGTCAATAGTCTACATCAGATGAGGTCTGGCACATAAGGTTTGGCCATCCCAATCAACAAATCCTTCAGCATCTATCAGCTTATAAGTCTATTTCAATAAACCAGACATCCAAGTGGTTGTGTGAGGCTTGCTAGCTTGGAAAAAGTCCGAAGTTACCATTTTATGCTTCTGTCTTGGTTGCTTCAAAACCATTAGAAAGAATCCATAGTGATTTGTGGGGACCTTCTCCTGTTATGTCTGTCCAAGGATTTTGATTCTATGTTGTCTTAATTGATAATTATTCAAGATATTGTTGGTTCTATCCTTTGAAGACTAAGTCTGAATTCTATGACATATTCGTTGTGTTTTAAAGATTGGTTGAAAACCAATTCAATTCTAAAATAAATACTTTCTAATGTGATGGTGGAGGTGAGTTCATAAGCACCAAATTCCTCCAATATTTACAACAATCAAGGATAAAAAAAACTCATATCATGTCCATACACCCCTGAGCAGAATGGCTTGGTAGAAAGGAAGCATTGACACCTTGTAGAACTCGGTTTATCTATGATGTTTCAAAACAAGGTTCCACAAAAATACTGGGTAGAAGCATTCTTTACAGCCAATTTCCTTAAGTAATCTTCTACCTTCTTCAGTACCAGAGAGGAAAGAAAGAGTCCTTTTAAATGTTTGTTTGGAGTAAAACCCAACTATACTGCTTTGAGGACATTTGGATCAGCTTGTTATCGAACACTCAGGACTTATGTCCACGACAAGTTTGATCCTCGATCTCTTAAATGTGTGTTCTTAGGTTACAATGACGCGTTTAGTGCCAAATACAAAGGATATCGCTGCTTGGAGCCCTCCACATGAAGAGTAGTTATAAGTCGTCATGTAATCTTTGATGAATCTCGATTCCCCTTTGGAGAATCACTCTGCAAACAAAGCAATTATCAAGACACTCTTCTCACTAAAGCTTGGTTCAAAGACTTCGCTGCAACATCAAGAGTTGTACTTGCGGAGCCCTCTACTCTTGATCAAACTGAAGCTACAATGTCTGCACCTACTAGGATATATGTTCCTGTTCATACAACAACAACACAACACATCGAACCAACATCAAACGATTCAGCCATTCCAGCAGAAACATTAGTTACACTTGATCCTGCACAAGCTACACAAGAAGAAAATGAGGAAAATTCAAGTGAGTCTAATGCAGTTAGGGAGCTAAGTTCTGAGTGTACGACATGCTTAGATCCTGCTTCTATAGGCAACAACTTAGTCTCCTCTCCTAGCAGGATGGATACACCTGAAACTACAACTACATATCAGATTTTAGAGAACCTAAATGCTGCAGGAAATCACAAAATGGTCACTCGAAGCAAAGCTGGAATTGATAAATAAAATCCCAAGTATGCATTTCTCACAAAACATGTTGCATATCCTGAACCAAATACTGTACCCGAAGCACTCAAAGACGAAGGTTGGACAATGGCGATGACTGAAGAAATTGACAACTGCATAGAAACTGGTACGTTTTCAATGGTTCCACAAACTGATGACATGCATGTATTGGGATCCAAATGGGTTTTTAGAACAAAGTTAAAAGCTGATGGAACTCTAGACAGATTGAGAGCTCGAATTGTAGCAAAATTATCTAAAAAGAAGAAGGGATTGATTACTTAGAGACATACAACCCTGTTGTGTGCACAACCACTGTTAGATCTGTTCTTCACTTGGCAACAATCATGCAGTGGGAGATTCAGAATGGATGTTCAGAATGCGTTCTTACATGGAGATCTCAATGAGACTGTTTACATGACTCAACTAGCGGGTTTTCAAGACAAATCCAAACCCAATCACGTGTGGCAACTCCACAAAGCCCTTTACGGGCTCAAACAATCACCTCGTGCCTGGTCTGACAAATTTAGTACATTCCTGATCGAGTTTGGGTTTGTCTGCAGCGTCAAAGACCCTTCTCTGTTCTGTTTTCAACAAAGGTAAAGACACAATCTTACTCTTATTATATGTTGATGACATGGTCATTACAGGGAATGTCTCTCAGGTCTAGAAAGAATTAATGGCAGCATTGAATCAACAGTTCAGAATGAAAGATTTGGGAAGAATACATTATTTCTTAGGCATTCAAGCTAATTTCTACGCAAGGATCTGTTTATATCTCAACACAAATATGAAGAATATTTGCTCTTTCCTGCGGGCATGCAAGATTGTGCTCCAATAAGCATACCTCTGCCACTTCAACCAGATCGAGTCCCTCAACAAGATGAGTTGTTCTACAATCCCACATTTTTCAGGAGCTTAGCTGGTAAGCTCCAGTACCTGACTCTAACTCGTCCTGACACCCAATATGCCGTGAATTTTGTGTGCCAAAAGATGCACAAACCGACCACTGCAGACTTCTCATTCCTAAAACGCATTCTGCGTTACATCAAGGGGACTTTACACATGGGATTCTTTTTAGTTCCGATACAGATTGCACTCTTCGAGCTTACAGCGACAGTGATTAGGCCGGCGGTAAGCTCACTCGTCGATCAATAGGAGGCTTTTGCACTTTCTTGGGAAGCAACATCATTTCATGGTCCTCTAAGAAACAACCAACTATTTCTAAAAGCTCCACAGAAGCTGAATATCGCACACTCTCAGGTACTGCTTCGGAAATCATTTGGCTCTGTCATCTACTTCGAGAAACCGGAGTATCCTTGCCCAAAACGCCTAAATTGTACTGTGACAATTTATCCTCAGTCTATAGGTCTGCAAATCCAGCGTTTCACGAAAGAACAAAGTATTTTGAACTTGGTCACCACTATGTCCATGAGCGTGCGGCCTTAAGTGCTCTGGAAGTAATACATGTTCTTAGGAATTTTCAGCTAGCAGACATATTCACTAAATCTTTGTCTCATTCAGCTTTCGCATCACTTCGCTTCAAACTTGGTGTGGACTTCCCTCCCACTCCAAAGTTGGGGGGTATTAGCACAAGGCCCACGAAATAGCCCAATCAACAAAGAGAAGAAGCCAGTCCACTACAACAACGTTTTTCTGCAAATCTGTACGACAAAACAGAGGTAAAAGCAGCTGCAAGTCAGAGGGTAAAACGTACAACTGCAGGCTGCGGATTTCACTCCAAAAATATATTTGAAGTTTTGAATTGTATAGATGCAAACTAGAGAGATGGTTGTAACTCTAGGATTTTACATTCTGCCGTATATAAACTGCCCTTATGTGATTGTAACAAGTTAAGTGAGAGTTCAATGAAACAGTAAGACAAAAATCTGCAACTTTCTCTTCTTCCTTTTGATTTTCAGGAGTTTGGAGGAGGAAAATGAACCGTGAGCTGACGTATCTGGAGTTAAACCTGCAGCGGAGGAAGATGAACGAGACCTGGAGCTTGTACTTCAATTCACGGTGGTTCCAGCTGATGTAAAGCTTATACTCTGTAAATCGTCGGCTAAATCGTCTATCCATGGCTTCATTTTCCGATCTACTCAGAGCCAATGAGTGAAAAAGAGAGAGGAAAAAAGAAGCGAGAGAGAAGAGAGAGATTTGGCTATGGAGAAGTAACTGTGAGATTTTGCCTTTTTGGGGAAGAGAAAATAGAATCAAAGAAGATTACAAAGGCGATGGGCATGGCAATGGCATAAGTTGTAATTTAAGGACTAAAGAATGACGCGTTTCGTAATTAAAATATTTGCTTATTTTTATAGCAATTATATATCTCGAATGTACAATATGGTATGATTTATAGTGTAATCTATTTATTGATATGTTTATTTATGTAAAGTAGACAAAAATTAGGGAATTATTTGAAAGGATTTTTGGCTCTCCATGATTTTTTAAGATCTTACTTATTGATTCTGTTCCAAAACAGAGA
The DNA here is from genome assembly GCA_023374145.1 of Lepidium sativum. NCBI lineage: Eukaryota > Viridiplantae > Streptophyta > Magnoliopsida > Brassicales > Brassicaceae > Lepidium > Lepidium sativum. The sequence continues at coordinate 29,898 of JAKUCM010003236.1, forward strand.
AACATATAACCTAGTCCCCTACCAAAAAGATAATAACATATACATATTTTGTGTTTGTTTCTAATTCAATTGTGGTTATATTAGTATAATATTCGTATGTTAATAATACATTAAAATATCTAATCACTGTCTTTTGAACATTATGCCATCAGGTACAATGACAATATACAATTTGTAAAAATTCCAGTAATTGTCGTTTGATGGTTAGAAGAGATATCGACTAATGAGTTATTTCGAAGTAATTTGTAGCTTCTATGACAAGTTAGGTCTCTTGTTTACACTTACACAAACCTATAATACATATTTTAGGCAACTATACAGAACTTGTATACACATCCATATATGGATTTGATATAACCAAAAATAGTAACGAGTGTTCACAAGAGAAACCTAAGAAACCAGAAGTGTTATCCTAAAGAAGAGGGCCCCATTTTGTCGATGACAGACTGAAGTCACGAGAGATAAGTTGTACTTTGCACTTTGGTGAAGCTACCTTAATAAGCATCTGCTGTTGAATTGATACTTTCACTTCTTCGTCCAAAGATGAATCATAGTATATAACCACTTATTCAAGATGTGGCATTGTCTCCAAAAAGTGCTTGACTTGCTCTATTTGCTTCTCTGTGTTGTCATTGTTGATTAAGATCTTTAACACCTTCACAGGACTTGATGATAAGCAAGTAGAAATATCTTCCTTTCGAGATATGCACAAACACACTTCACCGCATCTGTCTGTAGCTTTGTCTAGAAGTCCCTGAAACATAATTAAGAGGAAATGTTCAATTCTAGGAGTTCCATTAACCTGTGAGTGTTTGCGTTACAGGTCTTTGTTTCATACTTGGAAGACCAGAGTTTTTAGATTCGGACAATTCTTGAGAAGCCTTGATAATGATTCCCATCCAACTTCTGAGTCACATTTGATAGTTAAATGAGTCAGGTTGTTGAATATCGGTATTGATTCGCAGCATAACGTGAGTACCTGAAACATAAAACTATCTCATTATCCACTAGAGCAAGAACCATCACTCACAAATCCTTTATACAAAGATGCATAAACCAAAAAAAAGATTAGGAGAAAGATAAGTCATCGGAATATAAACCTCAAGAGTGTTCTCAAATAAGTAGAGGATTCGAACATTGTGTATTGCCATTATAAAATCTGTTGCACTACCAACCATATTGACGTGTAACTCTGAAGCACTTGCTCCTCTAACCTCTTCTATCTGACTATATGTCATCAGAAGATCAATTTTGGCTTCCACAAGAGAATTAAATTTCGATGTCGGATACTTTGTCGCGTAGACTTTAGAATATTCCAAGTAGACAAGATTCGGTGTATCAGACGAGACACTATTTGGATTTTCGTCATTTATGTTCCCATGAAACGTCAGCCTCTTCAGAGTTGGAACAGAGACAGAGAAAGACGCCCAGTGATACGAGAATATATTTTATGCTGCACTGAAACGGAAATGGACATGGATACGGGAGCGGGGATCGATACAGAAAACGGCAAAACTTGAAAATTTAGAGATACGGGGACGGCATATATATATTAGAATATATAAAAATATCCATAAAATAAAAGTATAAGAAAGTCAAATAATAATATTAACCATAAAGCTCAGGACAAAAAATACTTAAATATAAAGTCTTACAAAAACAAAGAAAAAACTAATCCTTGAGCAACTCATTCTCAAATCAGGTTCATCTAGTGAAAGACTTGCAAACTCCAAAAATCCCACATCTTCCATAGAATCAAAATCATCTCCACCAACATCACACAACTTCATTGTTCTTACTTCATATTGCACAGAATTCCTTGACAACAACCACAAATTGTTATGGATGAAGATTAAGTTTTGAGAACGACTTGGATTCAACTTATTCATTTTAAGTGAGTGAATAAAAGAATAAGTACTCCAATTGGCTCTGCACATGAAGATGAACTCGGTTGTCCAAGCAACATGAAACATCACCAAAACGTTTCGACACCAGTGCAACATAGAATATATTATCCATAAATAGTTCTTCAAGCACGCTACAACCAGATTAAGCTTCCTAATCCCATCATGCTCCTCCTCTTGGAACAGAATTCTCTTAAGACAGAGACTCTTAAGCAGTGGAATATGATCATCTTTCACACCAAGTGAAGTGTAACATTCATAATCTATCCTCAGTCTAACCAGTGTCGTGCTAAAAAAGATATTTGAAGGAAGTGAAAAATCCTCATTCGAATGCAAGATTAGACAAAGATCCAATACACCGCATAACTGTTGATCTTTATCCAACTATCAAACTTTGTTTTTACAAAAACAGAGTATGAAGAACGTAATAGAAACAACGTATAAGGGAAACTAGATGTTTATCAATTTAGAAAATGTATTACACACACATCATCTGTTTTGAGTTTTTTTTCAGTACTTATACAATATGAAACATTACAATACGAATAGACACACATATACGAATAGTCATAACTTATGAGAATAAACATAACTTATACGAATAAACACAATGTTACATTCGTGACTCTCTAGATAAATAACTAACTTATGTGGATCAAACTTTATACGAGACTTTGATTGTACTTTAACACTCCCCCTTAATCAAGTCTCGGCTTCACTCCAACCTTCTTTCTTAAGTCTTCAAATCTTGTTCTGCTCAATACTTTTGTGAAGATATATGCGAGTTGATCTTCTCCTTTGCAATACTCTAATTGAATGAGTCTCTTTTCTTTAGTTTCTCTTACATAATGATACTTGATTTCGATGTGTTTTGTTCTTCTATGTTGTACCAGATTCTTTCCAATTGCTATTGCTGATTTGTTGTCGCACAAGATGGAAACTCCCCCTTTTATCTTAAGGCCGAACTCCTCCAAGAGTCTTTGTAACCAAACCGCTTGATTTGTTGCACCACATACGACGATGTACTCAGATTCAGCTATTGATTGAGCCAAGGTTTGTTCCTTACTTTATTGCCAACAAAACATAGTCCAAGAGTAAAAACATATAACCTGATGTACTTTTCATGTCCTTTGTAGAACCTCCCCAATCGATGTCCGAGTAACCTATCAGTTTTGGTATTTTGACACTTGAAAACCTTATTTCAAGGTTTGATGTTCCATTGACATATCGTAATACCCTCTTTGCTTCTTGATAATGATTTACTAATGGTGAGACATGAACCTTGATAGATAAGAGCTTGCATACATCACGTCAGGTCTTGATGTACAGAGATAAAGAAGTCCTCCAACACGGTTCCTATACTTAGTTTGATCGCCATATTCCTTGTCATCTTCAAACTTCTTTTCCGTTGGTAAGAGTGGCGTGTTCACACTTTTGCTTTCTCTCATTCCAAACTTATCAATGAGTTTATTTGCATATTTTCCTTGTGATAGAAATATACCTTGATCATCATGTATTATTTCCATACCGAGAAAATAGCTTAACACTCCAAGATCAGTCATTTCAAATTCTTTCTTCATGTTGTCCTTGAATGTGTTGATGTGACGAATGTTGTTCCCTGTGATGATGATATCATCAATGTATAAACTAACAATCAATACGTCTTCTCCTTGTTTCAAGATGTATAAGGCTGCATCATTCTTACTCCTCTCAAAACCGTTGAATGAAATAAGAATTTATCCTTCCATACCAAGCTATTAGTGCTTGTCTTAAACCATATAAATTTTTGTATAACCTTAATACCTTGTCTTCTTCTCCTTCAATCACAAACCCAAGTCTTGTGACATAATCACAAACCCAAGTCTTCCGTTTAGAAAAGCTGACTTGACATCCATTTGATACAATTTTCACTTCATTTGAGCTGCATATGCAAGAAGGGCTCGTATTGTATCATGTCTTGAAACAAAAACAAATGTCTCAACATAATTAACTCCATATTGTTGAAAGAAGCCTCTAGCTACCAACCTATCTTTGTGTTTGATCAGATTACCACTTGCATCTATCTTGATCTTGTAGATCAATTTTACACTTATGATATGCTTATTCTCCGACTTGTTTACTAGCTTCTATGTCTTATTTTTCTCAATCATTTCGATCTCTTCTTCCATAGCTTTTCTCCAATCTTTGTCAATACATGCTTCGTTGTAAGTTTGTGGTTCATCATGCGCTAGAAGACATTCTTCTATTATCTCAGCCGCTTCTTCAACGTCCACTCTTTCGGATGTCACTCTTTCTTCCATCTTCATTGTTCTCATGATTTGCGGTCCTCCTGGAATTGGTAAGACAACCATTGCTAAATCTCTATTTCATCCACTTTCAAGCATATTCCAACTGCGCGCACTCATGGTCAATATCAAAGCCAACTATCCACAAAATCATTTGGATGTGTGTACGAAGAAAAACTACAACACCAAATGTTGTTAAAAATATCCAATCAGAAAGAGGTTCCTAATTTAGAATTGGCCTTAAATGGTTGAAAAACAAGAAAGTGCTACTTGTTCATGATGACGTTGATCGCATAGAACAAGTACATGCCTTGGCTAAAGAAATTGGATGGTTTGGTCTGGGAAGTTGTATTATTATTAGAACAGAAAATCAAAGACTTTTGGAGGCGCAGGGGATCAATCATACCTACAAAGTGAAATCTCTGTCAAGTGAAGAGACTTTAAAAGTCTTCTGTATGAATGGCTTTGGAAATGAGAACCCGGATGAAGGTTTCTATGATCTTGCTTGGGAAGCTACATACCATGCTGGTGAATTACCATTGGGATTGGAGGTTTTAGGCTTTGCGTTCCGGAGCTAAATATCAAGACTGCCAAGATCAGAGAGATTGCAGAAATTCTCCTCTTTCAACGAGCCAACTTCTAGTTTGAGTTTCTCAACTTCATAATCTAAGGCAACATTCTTCTCCTTTTCTACTTTAAAAGTTCATCACGCATTCTGGAAAGATCAGATAGAGCCTTTTTGTGAAGAGACAATTCATCCCTAACACGAATATAAGAGTTGAGTAAACAATTGATAGCTCCAACACCCTACAAAAAAGAAAACATAAAACTAACATTTAAAGAAAGAAGTAGAAAATCATGTAAGCCTCTATGTCCTTAATATCATCAAGTGGCGGTAAAACAATATCCAAGCTTTTTGCAAGAAGAGTTATATTGGCACTTGCCATTCTGTCATCAACAAGAGGAATATCGACACCTGGTCAAGAGCGATCATCTGCAGAAGTGTCCATCCAAAGATGCTTTGACAATCTAGCATTCACAGCACTTGGCGATCTTGCATTAGATTTTCCACTTTTAGGAGCAGTATTATTAGAACTCCTTAGTCATCCTGTTGACTTATCATAAAAAGTTTCACTAACAACTAGACGAGACACTGAGACATTGATCTTAGGTTTCGTATCTTAGGCGGCCTAGACTGACCACGGTTTAGAGGACCAGAACCCTTAAGAGATTTATCAGAAGCGTTAGAAGAGGGCCTTCTTCAGTGATGTGATGAACTCTTTGGCGGATCGACTTTCCAAGAAAGTTCCCTTGATCTTTTATTCCCAAAAGAATTTTCAAAAAGTGATGGATACTCGGGACTTTTGATTTTGACTCTCCCCATCGGAGCTCGAGAACCTATTACAAGAGTACAAAAAAAATAAAGTTTAAATATAAATAACATCAAACAATTTCGGATCATCAATTATTACCTTGTTCAAGTTGAGCAAGACTTCTCTTGATCCGAGCTTCATGTATATTTGGCCATGCTATTTGTTTACAAAGATAAAAGGCCAACCAACCACAGAAGAATCATTGATCTTGACATAGAAATAACGACGTTGCCAGTGGAACATCTTGTTCGGAACACTCGTCAAAAGATTATACTTTAGTTTCAAGCTAGCATAAAAGACTCTCAGATTATCCTTGCAATGTATAAAATTGGTTATTTCTTCGAAGAAATCACAATCTATTTTAAAACTACATTTGGACATGATTACCATCATTGCGACGATACTATGAACAGAGGATGAAGACAATATGGTAAAAGCAAGTCCTCTCGTCGCAATAGTCGAGGAAGAGGAAACCACATATGAGACTTCACAAAAAATCTTTCATAAACTCAAAAATAACCCGGAGGAGAAAGACATGGACGACTGCAAAGCTCATGAACCATAAAACTTAAATGCAAATCAGTCGTAGGACAACGAAGAATCATGTTGCAAAGAGCCCTCTCTGAAGAAATTAAAGGAAGCTCCATCGAGAGATCCGGAAGTAAACCAAAGTAAATTGTCAAAACGAACCAAATGATTCAGAGCACTCGCTCAAGTCATCAAGGTTAAAGAGTGTATTTCCAAAAGAATTATTCAAGTCGTCAATGTCAAGACCAAAATCTAAAGGGAGCCGAGAGAAACTTTCAGCACCTTTAGTATAAGATCATTCTCATAACTGTCTTTCGAATCATCAAACAAAGGACCATAAGTAGAATTGAGGATCCCTAATGGCTCACTCAGGTTGTCAATGTGACAAACGCTTGAAAGTGAAACCAAACTCAAAGAGTCAAGATCCTCAATATAAAGACATAGCAATAAGAAGATCAATACTTGGAAACCCAGAACTTTGCCGAAAACTTCAAGATCTGGCCGGAAAATTCAAGAGCTGGCCGGAAAATTCAAGAGGTGATCGGAAAATTAAAAGAGGTCACCGAAAGAATCAAAGCCATATAAAGAAACCCCCACCATTGGAGCGCAGCAAGAGGAACCAAAATAATAATAAAAAAATGTTGAGAGAAGGAAGAAGAGCAATTGTACCTTGACCAAGGGAAGAATGGAGGCGACTAAAGAAAAAAAAAAGAAACTTAATAACACTCTTCAAAAACCCTAAATTGAGGTCCTTTGGGCCAAATTTACGATGTGCCAGCCGAACCACCCAGTAACGGCCCAACAAATGACATATCGCGATTTTCCCAAAAGCTAGTTACTGTTTGTCGATTTTAAATTTCAAAATTTTTTCCATACGTGGCACTGGGGAGATTCATTGTGAGAGATGAACCGAGATATGCATCTCTAACATCTGTTGGTGTATTTTCTCAATATAAATTATACTCTGCGTCGCATAATAATAATCTCTAACATCTGTTGCTGTTTGTTGTTTGCTGGACTTTGGAACTCTTATTTGGTAAAATTGAGAACATCTTTCATTATATAATGTGTTTGTATTGTAAGTCAAAGTGATCTTGATTCTATTATAACTATTGTGTGCGTTGTTTTTCTCAAACAATTTCAAGTTTTGTTAAACATTTTGCTTATGCATGTAAATAACAATTTTCTTTCTTCAATCACATTTTAAAACAAAATGGTGTAAATCAATATTCAAAGACTGGTGGAGCCCACATGATAAAGACTTAGTAGCAAAATTTTCCATGAAAAACCATTTTATATATGAGAGTAAAGGAAGCATCCATGAAGCTTCCCTGCAAGGCTGCTAACAAAGTCAACGTTGTGTAATTCATATACACAAAGCCTTTTATCTTCGTTAATCCAAATATGCTTTCTACCATTCTCATGAATTCTCGTTTTCTCCTTCTCTCAATCTGATATACGAATATTTGTTTGTTAAAATTTATTATATATTTTCCTTTTTATTTTAAGTTTTTTTTTCTCAAACTACGGCACTTGTAGCCTTAACTGTTCAATTGTCAATTAAAATTCCTGTAACATTGTGTTTTTGAATTCTTAGAACAATCAATAAAACATTGCTTTTCTATTCAAATTTTCTTCGTTTAGTTTTCCTCTGTCAAAGGTATCAGAGCCAACACTTTTCTCGGATTACAAACATGGTTTCAAAGAAAAATTTGGGCAAAAAAACAGAGCAAACCATTGAACCCACTCTCGACGAAAGGATTACCTAGTTGGAGAAGATGATGCTTACACAAGGTAAATATCCTAACAGCTCAAGGCGAACGATTGGCTTCTAAGGAGGATCAAATTTCTGAGACTATCAAAAGAACTTTTTCACACATGATGGTGTTGGTGAAGCAAACTTTACCTGCACTACTTGCTTCCTCCTTATCAACAGTAGACATAGAGCACACTTCAACCTACAACTCAATTCATCCGGTTCCATCAAATAAAATTCTTGCGACTCCAGGTAATGACACAACTTTAGCTCCATTAACAGGACCTTCTGTGGGAATAACTCGATTGGGAAGGATTAAATTCCAACAGTTTAATGGAAAAGACACTCGAGATTGAAAATTCAAGGTCGAAGAGTTTTTTGAGGTGGACCAAACACTTGAAAATCTGAAAGTTTGACTCGTCTATATTCACTTCTTTGGTGAAGGTGCTACTTGGCATCACTCTTTCATTCAGTCTAATGTTGGTTTTGGTGTGTTGAATAATTGGACTACTTACAAAGTCATCTTGATTGAAAGGTTTGAGGATGTGATTGAGGATCCTATTGCTGAGTTTAAAAACCTTCGTGAAACTAACAGAATTGTTGACTATCACAACAACTTTGATGTGATTAAGCTAAAAGTCAATTTCCCTGAGCAGTATTTGGTGAGTATCTATTTAGCTGGACTTTAGAATGATACTCAGATGCATGTGCGAATGTTCCAGCCATAAACGGTGAGACAATTTCTTATGTTGGGTCGGTTATATGAGAAGGTAAACACAGCTGCATATGCTTCTTCTTCGTGGTCTACTTCACATCATCCGACACAAGAGAAAAAGGCTGGTTTTTACAAGGGAAATCAAGGGGTTAATAAAGAAAGTGTTACTGTTGTTGATAAAGGCAAAGCAAAGGTTTCTAAACCAACTTATTCTGCAAAGTTCATGAGTGAAAAAAGATCCAAGGGATTGTGTTACTTATGTGATGAAAAGTATACTCCACGACACTATCTTGTCCATAAGAAGGCGCAACTTTTCAACGTGGAGATGGACAACGATGATGCAGCTTTTGGTCAATATGAGAGTGAAGAGAAGATGGTTATCAAGCCTAATGCTCTCACAAGTGAAACAAGTTACAAGAAAAAACATCCTCCAGATCATGCATTCTTCGTTTAGTTTTTCTCTATCACAGTCACAACCGCAATAGCCTTATTCACGGTTTTAAAAAAAAAAACAGATTCCCAAAAGATGACAAAGAAACTACATCTTTTTCTTTATCTCTTCCATCTCCTCCAACTAAGTCATCTCAAATTATGAAACATCACGATGTCTTCCCGAGCTTTCATGGGACAAATGTCCGGAAAAATGTGATTAGTCACATCTTGGTATCATTTAGAAGAAAGGGAATTGATCCATTCATTGATAATAATATAGAGAGGAGTAAGCCGATAGGTCCCGAGCTCAAGGAAGCTATCAAAGCAGTGAAGATCACTGTAGTCTTGCTCTCCAAAAACTATGCTTCTTCTTCCTGGTGTCTTGATGAGTTAGCAGAGATCATGAACTGCAATAAAGTTTTGGGTCAAAAATTCATGCCCATTTTCTATGAAGTTGATCCAACTGATACAAAGAAATATTAACTTAAGGATTCAAATTCTAATAGTTTGCATCTTCCAGATGTGTATGAGAAATTTATATTGATATCCTCGAATGTTAGGGAGAATGATGCCGCCATGATTGAAAAAATAGCCACTGATGTTTCAAACATGTTGATTATTTCCACACCATCAAGAGATTTTGATTGTTTAGTTGGGATGAGATCTCATGTGGAAGAAATGAAACAATTGGTATGCATAGACTTGGTTGAAGTAAGGATGATTGGGATTTGGGGTCCTACAGGAATTGGTAAGAAAACCATCGCCAGATTTTTATTTCATCAACTCTCCAACAAATTTCAACTTGGCACAGTCATGTACAATATCAAAGATTGTTATCCAAGACCTTGTTTGAATGAGTACAATGCACAACTGCAACTACAAAACCAAATGTTGTCTCGACTTATCAATCAGAGAGATATTATGATTCCTCATTTAGGAGTGGCACAAGAAAGGTTGAAAGACAAGAAAGTTATACTTGTTCTTGATGGCGTGGATCAGACTACTAATTGCTTTGGCTAAAGAAACTAGATGGTTGGGTCCAGGAAGTTGGATTATTATCACAACAGAAAATCTAAGAGTTTTGAAGGCCCATAGGATCAAACATATCTACAAAGTGAAATATCCATCAAGTGAAGATGCTTTTAAAATCTTCTATATACATGCCTTTGGCCAAGAATACCCGGATGATGGTGTCTATGAGCTTGCTTGTGAAGTTACAGAGCTTTCTGGTTCATTCCCATTGGGACTGAAAAATTGAAAGCATTATAAAGTTTAGTTATGATGCCTTATTTGATGAAAAGAAAGATTTACTCCTTTACATAGCCTGCATTTTCAACTTTTATAGCAGTCCTCATCAAGTGGAAGAGCTTTTTGCGAAGAAGTTCTCAGATGTAAGGCAAAATCTTCGCGTGTTAGAGGAGAAATCTTTCACAGATATTGACGAATTTGGAAAGATAGAAATGCATACTCTGCTACGACAATTTGGAAGAGAGACGTCACGTAAGCAATATGTTCATGGCATTTCAAAACGTCGACTTTTGGTTGATTTAAGATATATCTGACGGTACAACAGTCAGTTTTGCGGTTACATTCGCTTCCTAAAAATTGAGTTAATTTGATAAGTAACCATCTATAGTACTTATATTTTATTTTGGTTATCTTTCAGGATGGTAGGAAGTTTATTGGGGTACAATTAAACTTTGCGCGCATGAGTGATGAAGAGTTAAATGAGCAGGATATAAGTGAGAAAACACTTGAACGAATGTCCGATCTCCAATCACTACAAGAGAACACATCTTTTACAACTCCATATTTCGTCCCTAATGCGTTGTAAAGGTCATTGTGTCTTGCACGTCGTAAGCCAAAAAACGTTGTAAAAACGTCGTAAAAATTAACAACGTCATATTTCCGTTGTTAAAACGTCGTAAAACAGACGTTGTAAAAACGTCGTAAAATGAAGAGGGCGTTGTAAATTCGATGGCAAATTAAACGTTGTAAGTTACTTGCTAAATTTACAACTAACTTACAACGTATTGTTTACAACTAATTAGGGTCGAAATGTGTTACAACGTGTTAAAGTCGAAATTATTTACAACCAACTAAAGACGAAAATGTTACAACCAACTAAAGACGGAAATGTTACAACTATTTAAGACGAAACTATTTACAATGACTATAAGACGAAAATTTTACAACGATTTAGGGACTATGATTTTTTAAAAAAATTAAAATTATTAAATTAAATATTTGTAATTATATAAAATTATGAAATACATAAAATAAAATTATTATATAAAATTAAAATATAAAATTAAAATGTTTTTACAAATTTTAATTATAAATTACAAAATATTTAACGGAGTAATTCGTCGAACATGTCCGAACTACGGTCGTCCTGATCTTCATCCACTTGCTCGTTCAAATTGACCTCTACAACCACTTATGGTGTCGGGGAAGTATGCACTGGTGTATGACTTTGATGATGGGACTGTGACTGTGTCTCTGGCACAACCGAGGAAGTAGAAGACGATGCGGTGCCATGCATCATGTCACTGTAATGTACACGGCGTGTATGCTTACGGGGTGCCATAATTTGTAGTACCTACAAAAGAATGTTCCGTATTAGACATTGGATTGTATACTACTAAATAAAATATAAACCCTAAGTTCTAAATTTCGTATCTACTACTTAATTTCTAAACAACCTATATATATGTTCTAAATCAAATATTTGCCAAAAAAAGAAATTGTAGAGAGAAGGGAGAGAGGAATACCTTAGAGAGAGAGTGGAATGGAGAATGATGGAATGATGTTGCAAAATTGCTGATATATTTATAGGGAATACGTGGAGTTGTAAAAGAGTTGGGAATTCATGTTACGTCGTAAAAGAGTTGTAAAGTTAGGGTCAAATTTACAACGTAAGCGATGTAAAGAGGTTGGGAAAGGTGGATTCAATGTACCATAACAGTACAATACAAAACGTCGTAAAGACGTTGGAGATAAAAAAAATGTCGTAAAGACGTTGTTAAGTGCCAACGCCTTTACGACGTTTCCTTAGGCGACGTCGTAACGACGTTGGGCCAAGAAAACGTCGTAAAGACGTTGGCACTTAACAACATCTTTATGATGTTTTGTTGTTCCATCATTTTTACGACGTTCTGTGCATTTTTTTTTTTGCTAAGTGTTGCACGATCCTAATCACGAGTGTTCTATAGGAAGTGTTAGGAATTAATATATGAAGTATAAAGTTCATAACACTGAACATTCACGAGTGTTCTATAATTGGATTGAATTTGAACTCTGATATTATATATTTATATGACTCTAATTTACATTTAAAAATTACCTCAACAAATTTATTTTTATGTATTTATATATTGTTTACAAATTTAACCGATATGAGATATTCTAATTAACACTTAGCAAAGAAATGAGCGTACAAACAGAAGCAATAGTTTTACCATCTGAAGTCGTTTCGTTGTTGGCAATATCACCGTTCCGTATCCGATAGCTTCTATGACTTTTAAACTCACCTCGATGACCTTGACTCTTATCGCAATTGTCTCTGCGGTTGATGTTTCCAATGTGTTCTTGCAAGAAATTATTGAAGTAGAATTTGTAGGATTAATTTGAACCCGATCAAGCTACAGAGCTAGTGTGAATTTACCATCTAGTTTACCATCAAGTTTACGATAAGGATCGTGACGAATTTGATGAAAGTGATGGTCTAAGTAGGCGAAATGATAGTAATGGTGAATAATCTGATTGACTTTATTGATTAATATGTATAAACATGGTAATTGATAATATATCAAGTATGAACAATCTATAAATATTGTATTAAGATATATATGTATAACCTTTGGAAACATATATATTACAATAAAAAATATATATAGAAAAAATCCAAAATATATTGTAATCAGAAATATATATATATATATATATATATTTTTACCTTCTCATTTACGACGAATTTTATGTATAAAAAAAATTAACATCTAATTTACGTTGAACTTTTTTTTTTTTACCATCTAATTTACAACATTATTTTACCAACTATTTTATGACGAAATATAATGCGTAAATCAAATGTAATAATATGGTAAACCCCCTATTTAATTGGTTTTTAAAATATCTAATGTACATTGTAAGAATGTCTCCAAGTATTATATTTCGTTGTAAAAACGTCTTAAATTTGCAAGTCTTTTATGGTGAATTTAATTATGAGAATTCTAATTAAGTTATAATTAATACTTAACCGTGTATACATGTTGACTATGATGACCTATTTTATCTACCATGGTTTAATGATTTAATTCAAGGTCCAATTGCTAAGATAACAACGACGCCTATGTACTTCACGAGAGGATACAAACTTCATACCTTTGAGTATGGTAAAAGGGGTGCAACCACAAATTGGGGAGTATGTGTGAAGAGTGAAACCGATTTCTATGGGATCTTGCAATAAATTTTTGAAGTAGAATTTGTAGGATTAATTTGAACTCGATCAAGGTACAGAGCTAGTGTGAATTTACCATCTAGTTTACGATAAGTATCATGACGAATTTGATAAAAATGATGATCTGAGTAGTTGAAATGATAGTAATGGTGAATAATCTGATTGACTCTATTGATTAATATGTATAAACACGGTAATTGATATGTATCAAGTATGAACAATCTATAAATATTGTAATAAGATATATATGTATAACCTTTGGAAACATATATATTACAATCAAAAACATATATAGAAAAATCAAAAATATATTGTAATCAGAAATTTTTTTATTTTTATTTTACCTTCTCATTTATGACGAATTTTATAAAAAAAATAATTAATCAAACCATATTTCTTTTCCGTGAAGTTTATTGATCTCTATTGTTCCCTAGGTTTCTACAAAGTGGATGGGCCTTCATATATGTGAAGAGACTTCATGGGAGCAAGTTTTGACTTCTTTGATGATCAATGACACAAATTTAGATTAAACACAAAATATATCGTTATTTAGTGTTGGTGGATATTGGTATTAGTTTCGAATCGTTTTGCATTCTCTTACTTAAAATTAAAAAAAAAAACTTGTGCTCTATTTAAAGTTTATGAAAACTCATATCTACCCAATGGAAACGAGTTAAAACTAGCTCAATCTGATATGCAATGGAGGTTGTGTTAAAGGAGTTGGCAAAGAGAATGCCTGAATTTGTTTACTTAAAGCTTTTACCCTGTGTGATAGTATGCTTATGGATTCTTGGTTCTTGGAGGTAGGTAGTGTTGCTAGAGCTAAAGGAGATAGAAAAAGTATAAAATGAAGTTGCATGATAATATTAAAGCTGAGAAAGAAAAGACCAATGATTTTTGCTCACCTACCTCTTATATCATATTTTTTATCACAAAGTATTATATTTATATTTTACCTGTTCTTATTGGAGTATAGCAAGTAAAGGTAATCTCCAATCATTGTGTGTATTAGAGATTGAATTACTAATCAGATCTGTGAAAAACTTTCAAATTTGTTGTTAATTGACTTTTAGATGGAGGAACTGAGGAAGTTGTTGATTAGGACCATTGCTAGAGAAACTATTATGTTGCGGTTTTGAGATATCTAAGAGGTAGAAATTGGCATATCAAGAAAGCTGCTAAGATGCTTAAAGAAATTTTGAAATCGTAACTTCAATACATGGCTGAAGAAATTTGTTGGGTATTTATTTGAACTAATAAACATACTTTGTTATGATACTGTTGAAATTATGACCAATTATTTTTGTTGTTGTTTATATGGAAGAAGCTAATGAAGCAACTACATGGAAGATATAATCATATATGATCAAACTGTGTCGTAAACTTGGACAACATGTTTTTATTATGAACCACTAGATGTAAATCGGCACACTTATATTTTCTTTTGAAGTAAACAAAATGCGTATAGTTCGGAAGTAAAGTCGCTAATAAGGAATTGGTTCAATGAAGTATTGCAGTGGGAAAAAGATCAATGTTACTTTTACCTACTATTTTCCAATTGTAAAAACATTTTCTATTCACCATTAACCAAAAATTATTAATAAAATAACCCCGTACTGTAGCGCGGGTATAAATCTAGTCAAATGTAATAATATGGTAAACCCCCCTATTTAATTGGTTTTTAAAATATCTAATGTACATTGTAAGAATGTCTCCAAGTATTATATTTCGTTGTAAAAACGTCTTAAATTTGCAAGTCTTTTATGGTGAATTTAATTATGAGAATTCTAATTAAGTTTTAATTAATACTTAACCGTGTATACATGTTGATCTCTCTCTTTTCC
>JAKUCM010003237.1:0-41504 GCA_023374145.1 Lepidium sativum
GACATGTCTACAACAGAGAGTTAATACATGTATGAAACAAAAGCTGTTTAAGAAGCTATTTGGTTGCAAGGAATTTTGCAGGAGTTTTGATATGAGCAGAAGCGTGTGGTGATTCATTATGACTCTCAAAGTGACATATTTATGTCAAAGAACCATGTGCATCACATAATAAAAAAAAAGAACATTGATGTAGGGCTACATTTCATACGAGATGTAATAACCGAGGGAGATGTTGAAGTGGTGAAAATTTCAACAGAAACTAATCCAACTGATATCTTCACCAAGACATTGGAAGCTAGCAAGTCGCAAGAAGCTCTGAACTTGCTACAGGCTAAGGCTGAGTGAAGCACTCAGAGTTCCAAACTGGAATCCAGTTAACTATATGGTATCTCTCTTATTCTTCTTCTGCAATTGTGTTGACAATTGCTAGTTTTTTTTTGGATCTTCTTAACAAGCGTTCAAGTGGAGTTTTGTGGAGCTACTTGTTGGACTGAGATGTTTTGGAGCTAACTGGAAACATTTGGCCCAGTAAAGATGTCATGTTGGTGTTTCTTGAACACACTTAGGAGTTGACCTTTATGCTAACACAAAAGCAAACAGTACAAATTGTGGTTTTGTCTGGAGTTTATTAGACTTAATCAATGTTAGAATATGATCAAGTCTTCATCGTATAATTAAACAACTTTAGGATTTCGTATAAACTATAAAATTCATGTAATCGAATAGGTGTGTATGAATAGGTACAATCGAATGGTTGTGTATGTTTGTAAGTTTGTGTCTTTAGGTTTAAGGATGTCTTTTAGAAGACATAACCTTTAGTGAATAGGTATGTTGTAAAATATATATACCCTTGTTGGTAATTAATAAAATATACTGATTGGTTGATTAAAAAAACCAGAAACGTGAAAACACAAAACAGAGTATCGCTGAAGAAGAAGATACAGAGAGATCTGATTTTGTGAGAGAGAAACAAACTAACGTTTGTTGTTGTCCGATCCTAAACAATAGAGAGATCAATTTCCAATATGGTATCAGAGCGCATGGAGACAACGATGCATCAAATCATTCCTATCTTCAATGGAGATTCCTACAGTTTTTGGAAAATCAAATTGACAACAATTCTGAAAACCAGAAAACTCTGGGATGTGATTGAGAATGGAATCACAGAGACTTCACCCACTCAAGCCACGCCTCAAGCTACAAGAGAAAGAGAAGACCGATTGCTTCAGGATATGATGGCGCTTCAGATTTTGCAAAGTGCAGTATCAGAATCAATTTTTCCTAGAATCGCTTCTGCATCATCTTCTAGAGAAGCTTGGAATGCTCTTGAGATGGAGTTTCAAGGAAGCCAACAAGTTAGAATGATTAATCTTCAAACCCTGAGAAGAGAGTATGAAAATCTGAAGATGGAAGAAGGAGAGACAATCAATGAGTTTTCAACAAAACTTATCAACCTGAGCAATCAACTTTGAGTACATGGAGAAGAAAAGACTGATTACCAAGTGGTTCAAAAGGTACTTATCTCCATACCACAGAGATTCGATTGTATCGTTGGGGTACTCGAACAAACAAAAGATCTATCAGTTCTTTCAGTAACAGAATTGATAGGAACCCTAAAAGCGCATGAGAGGCGTCTAAACCTCCGAGAAGATCGCATCAATGAGGGTGCTTTCTATGGAGCAAAGCTTGGTTCAATAGGAGATAACAAGCGAAAGAAAAACCGCCATGAGAAGACAAACAAGTGGTGTGGCGTGTGCAAGATGAACAATCACAATGAGGTCGATTGTTTCAGGAAAAAGAAAGAGAATGGTTCACAGAGAAGTGAAACCTACGAAAGGAAATGCTATGTCTGTAACAAACCAGGACATATAGCAAAAGAATGTCGACTTAGAAAGAATGAAAGAGCACACCTAAGTCTAGAAGAATCCGATGGTGAAAGTGAAGATGAGTGTCACATGCTTTTTAGTGTCGTTGAAGATAAAGAGACTTCAAATTTAGGCGATGAATCTTGGCTAGTGGACAGCGGCAGTACCAATCACATGTCAAGAGATTCAAGACACTTCATCAATCTGGATCGAAGTAAGAAGATAACCATTCGAATTGGGAATGGTGGTAAAGTCATATCTGAAGGAAAATGAGACATACAAGTGTCAACAAACAAAGGAGGAGATCACATCATCAAAAACGTCCTATATGTACCAGAATTGGCAAGGAATTTACTAAGTGTTTCTCAAATGATATCCAATAGATATCGACTGATTTTTGAGAATGAAAACTGCATCATCCAAGACCAAAAAAAGAGGAAGATCATGGACATTAAGATGAAGGATAAAAGCTTTCCAGTTGAGTTGAAAAGATCAAGTGAAGAAATGTATGTAGCATGCGAAGAAAAACAAGAGAAATCGAGTTTATGGCATAAGCGATTGGGTCATGTAAACTATGACAAGATGGAGCAAATGCAGAAGATGAAGACAGTAGAAGATCTTCCAAAGTTTGCAGTGGCAAGAGATATATGTGAATCATGTGAGATGGGAAAGCAATCAAGGAAAAGCTTTCCTAAGGAATCGCAAAGCAAAACAAGTCAAACACTAGAACTTGTTCATTCGGATGTGTGTGGTCCAATGCAAAATGAATCACTGAACTCAAGTAAGTATTTCCTTACATTCATTGATGATTATTCTAAGATGGCATGGGTCTACTTCATGAGAAATAAAAGTGAAGTGCTGTCAAAGTTCAAGTTCTTCAAACCATTTGTGGAGAATCAATCGGAGAAGAAGATAAAAAGACTAAGAACCGATGGAGGAGGAGAATATTTTTCAAACGAATTCAAGAAGTTATGTCAAGAGAGTGGCATACATCATGAGGTAACAACTCCTTATTCTCCACAACAAAATGGTATTGCTGAAAGGAAAAACAGGACACTTGTAGAGATGGCAAGATCGATGCTTAAGGAGAAAAACTTACTGAATAAGTTTTGGGCTGAAGCAATAGCAACATCAACATATTTGCAAAACCGATTGCCATCAAAGTCATTGGAGAAAGGAGCTACACCATTGGAGATATGGAGTGGAAAGAAACCAAGTGTTGAACACTTGAAAGTTTTCGGATGTGTTTGTTACATACACATACCGGATGAAAAGAGGAAAAAGCTAGACACAATGGCTAAACAAGGGATATTTGTAGGTTACAGCAACGAGTCAAAAGGATATCGTGTGTATTTGGTAAATGAAGAGAAAATTGAAGTTTCAAGAGACGTTACCTTTTGTGAGAAGAAGACATGGAGCAATGATAGGAAAATCGAAGAAAAAACTATCATATCTCATGTCAAAATAAACACACGAGAACAAGGAAGAGGAGATGATCTAAATGATCAAATTGACCAAGTAAGTAATGCTTTTAATCAACTTCAAATCTCAAATACGAATCAAGGTCATATTCAAGGAGGAGAAGAATCAGTTGGTCCTAGAGGATTTCGATCAATCAACGATTTAATGGGAATAACAACTGAAGTTGAAGAGGAGGCGCTTATCCATGAGGTATGCATGATGATTGCTGAAGAACCAGACGCCTTAGAAGAAGCATTACAAGATAAAGAATGGTTAAAAGCCATGGAGAAGGAACTGCGTATGATAGAGAAAAACAAAACATGGAGTGTTGTTGAAAGACCGAATGACAAAAATGTGATTAGTGTCAAATGGATATTTCGTTTGAAGACTAATGCAAGTGGAGACGCCATTAAACACAAAGCAAGATTGGTGGCCAGAGGATTCACACAAGAATATGGAGTGGACTATCTTGAAACATTTGCACCAGTTTCAAGGTATGATACGATAAGAACTATTATGGCTATTGCTGTTCAAAACAGATGGAAACTTTACCAAATGGATGTAAAGTCTGCATTCCTAAATGGCGAGTTAGAGGAGGAGGTCTACATAGAACAACCTCCCGGATTTATAGAAGAAGGAAACAAAGATAAAGTTCTTAAACTCCACAAAGCACTCTACGGCTTAAAACAGGCGCCTAGAGCAAGGTATGGTCGGATTGATTGATACTTCATCGAACATGGATTCAAAAGAAGCATCAACGACACAGCACTCTATGTAAAGAGAGGTACAAACGAAATCTTGGTGGTTAGTTTGTATGTCGATGACATTATAATCACAGGAAGCAACTTGGAAGAAATCGAAGACTTCAAAGGAAAAATGAAGAATGAGTTTGAGATGACAGATTTAGGAGAACTAAGTTTCTTCCTTGGCATGGAAGTAAGTCAAACCGAAAGTGACTTATTCCTATCACAATAAAATTATGCCAAGAAGCTTCTGAAGAAATTTGGAATGCAAGACTGCAAGATGTTATCAACACCTTTAACACCGAATGGCAAAAGAAAAGAAGTTTTAAAGGAGAAACTTGAAGATGTTACAAAGTATAGAAGCATGATCGGAGGTTTGCTATATCTTTGTGCTTCACGACCAGACATTATGCATGCAACTTCATATTTGTCTCGTTACATATCTGCTCCAATGATGCAACATTATCAAGAAGCAAAGTGCTAAGGTACATTAAAGGTAGTTTGAACTATGGCATTCAATTCAAACAAGTAGAAGAACCAGAATTGGTAGGGTTCTCTGATAGTGATTGGGGAGGTTCGGTTGAAGACAAGAAGAGCACAAGCGGCTATGTTTTTACAATAGGATCAGGTGCTTGCTGTTGGAATTCAAGCAAACAAAAGACGGTGGCTCAATCAACTGCTGAAGCCGAGTACATTGCAATTTGCTCTGCAGCAAATCAAGCAATATGGCTGCAACGCTTAGTGAATGAACTCGGATTCAAGACTGAAAAAGGTACTTGTATTCTATGTGATAATCAATCTGCGATTGCTATAGGAAAGAATCCAGTTCAACATCGTCGAACAAAGCATATCGACATCAAATATCACTTTGTAAGAGAAGCTGAGCAAGAAGGAAAGATCAAACGTGAGCATTGTCCAGGAGAGTTTCAAGTCGCAGACATTCTAACCAAACCCTTAAGCACATCACGATTTGAAGCTTTAAGAGAAGAACTAGGAGTCACGATGAAGCCATAATCAAGGAGGAGTGTTAGAATATGATCAGGTCTTCATCGTATAATTAAACAACTTTAGGGTTTCGTATAAACTATAAGATTCATGTAATCGAATAGGTGTGTAAGAATAGGTACAATCGAATGGTTGTGTTTGTTTGTAAGTTTGTGTCTTTAGGTTTAAGGATGTCATTTAGAATAATACCCTTGTTGGTAATTAATAAAATATACTGATTGGTTGATTAAAAAAACCCTTGTTGGTAATTAATAAAATATACTGATTGTAAGTTTGTAAAACCCTTGTTGGTAAGTTTGTAAAATATATATACCCTTGTTGGTAATTAATAAAATATACTGATTGGTTGATTAAAAAAACCAGAAACGTGAAACACAAAATAGAGTATCGTTGAAGAAGAAGATACAGAGAGATCTGATTTTGTGAGAGAGAAACAAACTAACGTTTGTTGTTGTCCGATCCTAAACAATAGAGAGATCAATTTCCAATAATCAAGAAGGTATTTTCCACTTAAGTTGAAGCTTTTAGAGACAACCAAAGTCAGTTGCTACAAAGGGTTATGCTCATAAAAGGAAGCTAAAACGTGGAAGATAAAGTATAGTGCAAGAGAGAGCGAGAGAAGAGAGTGGTGTTGTATAAGCAACATACAATTCTCCGAGAAATCTGAGCAAGTGTGTGTTTATTCTTAAATGTAAACACAAGGGAAATTCTTGGTGAAGTAACAAAGGGTTTGTGAGTGACTGTGAGGATTATTATCTCTTGTAACTCAGTTGTAATTCTTGTTCGTGTTCTAGTGGATTCCGAGGTAATATCTACACCAAATATTGCTGAACTCGTTAACTCTCTAAGTACTCCCTTTACTGTTTGCACTCACTATTGTTTTGTAAGACGTTTTACTTCTTCTAACAAGCTTCAACTATTTGTTAGCTTATCAATCGTCTGTTCAGTTTTAGTTGATTTGCCTTACAAATTATAAATTGAACCGATTTGAAATAAACCAAAACGTAACCAGGTAAAAACCAATGCGTTTTAATCTTTTAGTTTCACAATACATATGTATATATAAATATATCTATATACTCGTTTTGGTTTATAAAAGAGTATTAGAGATTTCTTCTCCTTTCTCTCTCCCTTGATATCAAAATTGAGAAAAATCAGAAGCCCTAATTCCTGGTCGGAGCTTCCCCAAGATCTCATGATCTCGGTTTTACATCGTCTAGGCTTTGCTGATCACGAACGAGCTAAATAATTATACTCCTCTTGGCAGTCTACTTCGAGAATTTTTGCGCCTAATAATCAGGTTCCTTGGGTTATTTTCTTCGAGGGCACTGCATTAACGTTGTTTAATCCAGAGGAAAAAACCAACTTTAATAAAATAAAAACTTTTGGTGTGGAATTTGCAAAGAGTGCTTGCACGGAAACATGCAAAAGTTGGTTTCTAATGCAAGATCCTCGGAGTAATTTCTACATCTTTAACCTCTTTACTCAAGAGAAGATCAATCTACCTCTTATGGAGTCACAACAACTAAAAGTTGAGATACAGCAGTATGTTTGATGAGAAAACCAAAGAATACATAGTTCTATGCGCACTTGGTCGATGGTGTTTGTTTTATTGCAAGAAAGGTGATAACTTCTGGAATCAAGTTCCAGAAATTTCGAATTGTAGTAGGATGCTTTACATGGATCATAAACTCTACTTAAAAGAGCTCTTTATCGTCAACCTCGAGACGTAGAAGATGGAGTGGCACAGCGTAAGAACTAGCTTGTAGCTCAATCAAGAGGTTTGAACCTCTTGAGACATAGAGACTAGAGTGTAGCTCAATCAAGAGGATGTGAATTCTCTTGAGACTTACTTGGATCGATTAAGAGAGATTCAATCAACAAGGCAATAAGAAAAATCTCTTGAACTATGATTCAATGGGTGTCTTTCAAAGAGACTATTACAAAGCTTATATAGAGAAGGCTTAAGTCTTAAACCTAACAAAAAAGGAAATACGTGATTGGAAGTTTAAACAAAAGGAAAACAAAAAAAAATGGAAAACGTGCATATCAAGTTGAGGTAGATGCGAAATTGGAAGTTTAAACAAAAGGAAAACAGAGCAAAAATGGAAAATGTGCGTATCAAGGTTAGGTAGATGCTGCTGCATCAGGAATCCCCGGATGAGAAGAATTCGACCACGAATCAGAAATGAGACCAGGATGAACATAAATGGATAAGTACGTCACGTTAAAAACATCATACATGTTGAAATCAGATGGAAGCCGTAGACGATATGCATTATCATTTATGCACTCAAGTACTTCAAGTGGTCCAATCTTGTTACCCTTGAGCTTAGTTGTAAGAATGAGCTGGCATACGATCCTTGGTAAGAAAAACCCAAACTAAGTCTCCAAACATGGTTGTGTAGGAATGGGCAAAGGCATGTAAAGACCAACATGAGAAGCGTGACCTTTAGAGTTCTGACACGTAATACAACGCTCCACGTCCTGCCGAAGACACGACCGCAAACTACAATTTGGGATGCATAAACGAGTATCTCGAAACAGATTACCATCATGAATTGTAGTTTGTTGCACAACTAGACTAAACATCCTCCAATGTACAGCAAA
Source organism: Lepidium sativum (assembly GCA_023374145.1). Taxonomy (NCBI): domain Eukaryota; kingdom Viridiplantae; phylum Streptophyta; class Magnoliopsida; order Brassicales; family Brassicaceae; genus Lepidium; species Lepidium sativum. The sequence continues at coordinate 7,685 of JAKUCM010003237.1, forward strand.
AGAAAGGATTTGTCGAATAAAGTTCAGCGAAGACACTAAAACCAGGAACATAGACATGTAAAATCGCCAAAAGAGAACGCCTACGGCTTAGTGCACTCGCCACACAATTATTAGAGCCAGACGTGTGTTTAATCACAAAAGTAAATTGTTGTAAATACCTAAAGCATGGCGTGACGATACCTTATCCTGCAAGTGAAGATGCTTTAAGGCATCATGATCTGTGTAAAGGACAAAATCCTTATGAAACAAGTAATGATACCAATGCTTAATAACTTGAACAATGGCATAAAACTCAGCATCATAAGTAGTATATCAGGAACAAGCACCAGAAAGCTTTTCACCTAAGAAAGCAATAGGGCGACTTTGTTGACTTATCAGAACACCAATTCTGGACTTAGACACATCATAGTGGAGCTAAAAGACCAAAGTAAAATCTGGAAAACCACGAATGGGGGCCAAACTCAATTTTTCTTTGATTAATGAGAAGGTGTGTGAAGCTTCCAGAGTCTATACAAACGAGCCATCCCTAATACAATCGGTAACTGGCGCCATAAGACTGCTAAAGTGCAGAACAAAACGCCGATAGAACGAAGCTAACACGTGAAAGCTACGAGTTTCCGACAAGGTGGCTGGTTCAGGCCAAGAAGAGTAATAGATGAAGCCCCATGACTCCAAACAGAGGAGGAAACCGATGTGAGTAGCAAGATAAACACCATGCCATTATCACGCATCACTGCTTCAAATGGAGCACGCTTAAGTAACATTGTAGGTGTTGATAAGGGCTCCAAAGATATGGGTGGTGACGGCTGGAGTGTGAAGCTTCGATTGTTGTGGGTGAAAGTGTAAGTATTACGAAAGCCATCATGTTGTACCTTTCTATCGAGTTCCCATGGGTGGCCCAACAATAGATGACAAGCGTCCATAGGCACTATAGCACAGTAAATCTTATCACGATAAGCATCACCAATAGAAAAACTCACAAAAACACGTTTAGCGACACAAATTTAACTTCTGTGTTGCATACAAGCAAATTTTAATGGAAGAGGATGGGCCTCCATTTTGAGATTCTGCACTACTTTTTTGTTACAGAATGTCTGTAACTCTTTATCATTTTTAATCAATTGATATGGTTATGTTCGGTTAAGCTAAGACTCTATGTCCGATTATGTCCGGTTCACTTATTTAATATCTTCTCTTATGTAAGAGCGTGAGCTCAGAGACGATTACGATTAAGATATCACTTTCATCACTCTTACTTTCCTCTCTCATGTCTGTTAAAGCATAAACATACCATTGATAATCTGTATTTTGAGGTAATCCTTCTCCATAGACTATCTCTCAATCCTTTTATCACCTCTCTTCGATTTGTACATAGAATTCTAGAGTGGATTAAGAGCTCCAATCTAACATCAACATCATTGGTATCAGAGCAATATTTTCTCAGAACCGGCAAATGGCAGAAACTAGGGCCCAGTCTTTGCTTGAAGTAAGTAAACAAATGGAGGAATTGAAGGCTGCACAAGCTAAGCAAATCCAAACCTCTGAAATGTTGAAGTCAGCTAATGAATCTCTGAGAACCGATCTCAACAATCGTCTCACAGAAATTTGTCATGTGTTAGCTGAGCTACGTCCTCCACTACGGAACCCGGAGAAACAACCGTTAGGACAAGTTTCCTCTTCCTCGAACATCTATACCTCTAATCACTCGCCTCCACCGATTCTGGAAGCACCAGATTTGAGGTTTCGGGATCAGACCCAGCAGGAAACTCGACAGAATCGGGGACAAAATCAAATGGGGGGTCCTCTAACGCGATCAAATAAGGTCGGCTTCCCTTTCTTTGATGGGTCAGAACTGAGGGATTGGATCTACAGAAGCGAGATGTTCTTCTCGCTTGACGGCACCGCGAATGAGTTTAAGGTGAGGTTAATGTTGATTCATTTGTCTGGACGTGCGATGCAGTGGCACCAGAACTACATCACACAAAGATACGGAGTGTACCTACCCTGGCTCGACTACGTGATGGCAATCTCTGCTCGTTTTGGAGGTAAGAATCATGATCCTCTTTCGGAGTTGTTACTTATTAAACAAGATGAGGATTTTGTTGATGTGTTCCTAGAGAAATTTAAGCGTGGCCTTAACCTGTTGGATTTAAACCCTACGAACACTCTTAGTATCTTCCTTACCAACCTAAATGCACACCTAGCCTATCATATTCGCCAGATTCATCCCACACAAGTCTCTGAGGCTGCAGAAATAGCCAGACTACATGAACTTTATCTACAAAACCCACCACCCAAATACAATAGAGTTCCCTTCAGTCCTACTCACAAACACATACCAAATAAACCTTACCACCAGAATAACAACAGACCTCCCCTCGTACCTACACCAGAAACCCCTAAACAAAAGCTAAATTTTATCCCCAAATATTTCCCAGATAAACCCACCCGGAAATTTACCATTGAGGAAATGGAAGAACACAAAGCAAGGGGACAATGTATGTATTGTGATGAAGTGTTCACTCCGGGCCATCAACTCAAGAACAGAAAAATGAACTTTTACCTTATGGATGCTGAGAATGATGATGATGTCGAAGAAGAAACCCTTTTGCCTAATGCTACCATTACATAAACATATCCTCCTCTCCCTGACGCGGTACCTGTGTTATCATGAAATGCAATGAATGGTAACACGTTGTTTCAATGTATGCGTCTGAATGGTTATTGCGGGAAGAGGAAGATCCACATACTCATTGATTCGAGCACTACGCATAATTTTCTAGACTACAAGGTAGCTTGTGAAGTTGGTTGTGTTATAGAACCTATCAAATTGTTGGCAGTAAAAGCAGCTGGGGGTAATTTAGTAACGAAATTCAGATGCAGTAATTTCACTTGGAAGGCTCAAGAATATGTTTTTGTTACCGAGGTCCGCACCTTAAACTTGGATTTTTGCGATTTTGTGCTTGGCATTAAATGGCTGGTCTCTCTTGGTATGATTGGCTGGGATTTTTCTCAGCTAAGGATGGAGTTTCAGCTGAATGGTGTTAAGCATGTCCTCTGAGGTAGTCATGCTCCTGCACACAAAGTGGTTAAAGGAACTAGTCTAAATTGTATACTCCTCCACGATCCACCACTTCACTTACTACGGCTCAACAAAGTGGCAGAGAACTCCTCTACCATAACAGAGGACACTCAATCAATGTCATTCTTTTATTTGTCAGTCGTGGAATCCCCTCAGTCTCATGATCCAGATTTGTTGTCGTTACTGGCACAGTTTGCTGACATTTTGCAGAACCAACTTCTCTACCACCATTTAGAGAAGGGTTCGATCAGAGAATCTCGGTCGAGACAGGTTCCAATCCAGTTAGTCTTCGACCATACATGTATTCTTCACTCCAAAAGGATGTTATTGACAACACAATTCAGGATATGCTGAAACAGGGAATCATACAGTCGAGTAACAGCCCTTACGCATCTCTCATTTTATTGGTTAAGAAGAAAGATGGCTCATGGAGACTATGTATAGACTACAGAGGCCTCAACAAGCAGACCATCAAGGACAAATACCATATCCCTTTGTTGGAGGACTTGTTGGATGAGTTGGGAGGCGCTCGGTTTTTCTCTAAGCTTGACCTGAGGGCTGGTCACTTTGAGTACCTTGTCATGCAATTTGGGCTCACCAATGCTCCTTGCACCTTTCAAGGTTTAATGAATCATATATTTGCTAAAGTTGCTCGTCGCTTTGTACTTGTATTTTTCGATGATATACTTCTATACAGGTCGGATTGGGACTCTCATCTGTGGAACTTAGCTGATGTCTTTACAATTCTGAGACAACAGCAGCTCTATCTTAAACCCTCCCATGCAAAACGGTCATCCGATCAGCTTTATTAGTCGTGCATTGGGGCCATAACATCAGGCGCTTTCCGTCTATGAGAAAGAGCTTCTCGCGGTAGTCCATGCCGTCCAAACATGGAGCGCTTTCCTTGCTCACCGCCCTTTTGTGATTAAGTCTGACCAAAGAATCCTCAAGTTTCTCACCGAACAAAAGGTAACAACCCCGTTTCAAAATCTTTGGTTATCGAAACTAATGGGTAATACCTATGAAATTCACTACCGCCAAGGCAAAGAGAATCTTGCTGCCGAGCCTTGTCCCGGGTAACCGGTTCTCAGCTCCTTCACATGGTTCTGTCCCAAGCACATCACGGATTCTACGATGCTCTGAAACTACTTTGGGTTACAAATACTAATCTCCAATAGATCATCATTGAGTTGCAAACGTACCCCAACATGCATCCTTTGTTCTCTTACGATAATGGTGAGTTGAGAGGCAAAGGTAAGCTTGTAGTGGGTACTGAGAAGGCTGTTAAATTGCAAATACTGTGTTGGCTGCAGGACTTCGCCATCAGAGAGCATTCAGGGCGTGACGCCATGGTTCATCGGATTAAAGGGTTGTTTACCTGGCCAAAAATGCGGGCGGAAATACAGAATTACATCCGACATTGTGATGTTTGTCAGAACAAGTACGATACCGCGGCTAAACTAGGTTTGCTCCAACCTTTACCGATTCCGGAAGGTATTTGGGAATATATTTGTCTTGATTTCATAGAAGGTATCCCTCCTTCTTTTAGAAAACATTGCTATTCTGGTTGTGATTGATAGGTTGAGCAAAAACGCACATTTCCTCGCTCTTTCTCACCCATATACAGCCGTGGAAGTGGCACAACTTTACTTGGACAACGTTTTCAAACTACACGGTCTACCTAAAGAGTTCATTTGTGACAGAGATCTGACATTTCTGAGCGAAGTTTTGAAAGAATTGTTCAGAGTTCAAGGGGTTGATTTAAAGCATTCCACTGCATACAACCCTCAAACCGACGGCCAGACTGAGGTAACAAACCGCACCTTGGAAACTTACCTTCGTTGTATAACTACACAGGCACCCAACACTTGGAGAAAATGGCTGCCTTTAGCAGAATGGTGGTACAATACTACTTACCACTCTGCTACACATGTCACACCGTTCGAAGCAGTCTATGGTCAGGTCCCTCCAACGCATTTACCGTACCTCCCATGTGAAAGTTCCTCCCAGATTATTGATCGGACTATGCAAACCAGAGAAACCATTATCTCGATGCTTAAATTCCATCTCGAACGCACTCAGAACAGAATGAAGCAACACGCTGATTCCAGACGCTCCTCTCGCACATTCGATGTTAGTGATTTTGTTTACCTCAAGCTACAACCGTATCACCAACACTCTCTGAAAAACAGAACGATCCCTCACAAGCTATCACCTCGATTCTATGGGCCTTTCCGTGTGTTGGAGAAGGTAGGCGTTGTGGCATACAAGTTGGACCTCCCATCTACTGCAGCAATCCACAATGTATTCCATGTAAGTCAACTAAAATTGTGCCCCAATCCTGCTGGTGTACTGGCCTCGGTTCCACAGTATTGGTCTTGGCAACACCAAAAAACCGGAAGCCATTCTCGATAAGAAGGTTGTGAAGCACCGTAACACAGCCGCCACAAAGATCCTAGTACAATGGAAAGGTCACCCACCTGAGGCGGCTACTTGGGAGTTTTACCAAGACTTCACTGTTCGTTTCTCAACATTTGACCCTTGAGGACAAGGATCATTTCAAGGAGGGAGTATTGTTACAAAATATCTATAACTCTTTATCATTTTTAATCAATTGATATGGTTATGTTTGGTTAAGCTAAGACTCTATGTCCGATTATGTCCGGTTCACTTATTTAATATCTTCACTTATGTAAGAGCGTGAGCTCGGAGACGATTACGATTAAGATTTCACTTTCATCACTCTTACTTTCCTCTCTCATGTCTGTTAAAGCATAAACACACCATTGATAATCTGTATTTTGAGGTAATCCTTCTCCTTAGATTATCTTTCAATCCTTTTATCACCTTTCTTTGATTCGTACATTGAATTCTAGAGTGGATTAAGAGCTCCAATCTAACATCCACATCATTTTTCAGATATGACATTCTCACAACTTCCAGAATCAATGATAACGTTACACACTTTCCCACCAATAGTGCAATGAGAATGAAAGAGATGATGGTGTTGGGACAAGTTTGGCTTCGAACGAGAAGTTAAACACGATCTGCACAACATTAGAGTCTGTCCAGAATCAGCAACAAGGTCTTCAGTGCGTATATCTTCCTCAATACCAGCTCTTAATCACGACTCATTTCATCTAGAAATAAACCACGACGGTTTTGATTTGGACAAGCCGGTTGGCGATTTCCTAGTTCATTGTAGGCGAAGCACGAAGTGTGCCTTGACGAGCTTGCCGAGGTACTTCAACTAGCACAATAGTGGTCTCTGTTTTGGAAACAGATGTATCAATAACCGGAAGAAAAGGAGTTGAAAGAACAGTGTTCGAACGGGGCTGGCGGTTTGAACTCCAACTCGGTAAACTGGTACGAGACTCTCCACTGTTATAGCATGCAAATGTGTTTCAAATACTGTTAAAGGACAAAAAAAAGTTGAGCATATGCTGGATTTGAAGATGAGAATACCGCCAATAAATCAAGGCATGAGTTGAAGCTCAGAATCTCATGAATCCACACGATGAAGCATCAAGAAAAATTTTGTCGCATATTATTCGACCGTACATGAACCTTGTTTCAAATTATGAAACTTGTAAAACATTATTTGTTCATAATTGTAAGATAAAAAGTTTTTTCGCATCTCACTCTTTAACTTAGCCCAAGTGGTAATCTCTTTTTTACCAAGACGAACACGGGAAGTCTTACTTTGAGCCTACCAAGTGGCAGCTCCGTCGCAAAATCTAAAGGCTATCAAAGGGACACAACGATCGAGCGGAATTCATTTGAATTCAAGGATTTCTTCAACAATGACAAACCAATCGAGCAATTCCTCATCCACATAATATCCTCTAAATTCAGGAATTTCAAGTTTAAAACATGACTCCCAACGAGTGTTTGCAGGTGCTTCATCATCAGAGTAGTTGTCTTCAACTTGATTGTTCCTCCTCCAAGTATCAGTAAACGAGTTGACTTCAAGGTCAAACTCTTAGCTATCATCAACGGTGAGGTTACGTCCACGGTTTTGTTCTTCATGTTTTCATCATTAGAGTAGTTGAACCTGAAGGTCAACAAGGGCGTGTTGATTAAGCTCGGCTTCTGTACAAGAGCTGACTTTCTTTCCTCTAACTATCGTAACAAGGGTCGTAGTATGGCTCTGATAGCAACTGGCGCAGTGTAAGAACTAGCTTGTAGCTCAGTCAAGAGGTTTGAATCTTTTGAGACCTAGAAACTAGTGTGTAGCTCAATCAAGAAGGTGTGAATTCTCTTGATACCTACTTGGATCAATGAAGAGGAATTCAATCAACTCTTAAGACAAATTTCTTGCTTGATGAATTGAATCAAATCTAACAGGGTAATAAGAGAAATCTCTTGAACTATTATTCAATAGGTGTTTTTCAAAAGAGACTATTACAAACCTTACATAGAGAAGCCTTAAATCTTATACCTAATCAAAAAGAATATATGAAATTGGAAGTTTAAACAAAAAGAAAACAAAACAAAATAGAAAACACGCATATCAAGTTCAGGTAGATACGAAATTAGAAGTTTAAACAAAAGAAAAAAAAAGAATAAAAATGGACAACGTGCATATCAAGGTGAGGTAGATGCTGCTACATCATGGAGTCACTTCAAAAACATGATTATAATCGTTCTTACTCAGTTCAAAAATGGCCTGGATGATGATGATGATGAGTGGAGTTAGGCCTGGGCGTTCGGGTTCGGGTATTTTCGGGTTTCGGGTTTTCGACTCTATTGATATAGGACCAATTCGGGTATTTCTATTTTTTGGGTCGGGTTCAGTTCGAGTATAGATCGGGTTCGGATTCGGGTATTTATATATAAATCTATATAAAAACTTAAAATAAGTAAATATTTAATAGAAATAAGTCTATAAATGCTTAAATTTAACAAAAATATTTCGGGTATCCGTTCAGTTCTTAATTCGGTTCCGGTTCGGGTTTTTGATTCGGTTTTTCGGGTATATAAATATAGGACCCATTAAAATATTATTTTCGGGTTTGGTTCCTCTTTTTCGGATTGGTTTCGGTTCGGGTTTCCGGTATCGGTTTTTATGCCCAAACCTAAGTGGAGTTGTTAAGTAAGAGTCCCAAAAGGTTGGATAAGTCGGTTATCTCTGGTTTCTTTATTTTCAATTGGTTTATCGTTTTCAGTTTAGGTAAACTAATGATGATAGATTTTGTTCATCCTCATGTTGAGGAACCAACTTTCTCCGTTTCTCCAGTTACTTAGTTCTAAATCTGAGACTCAACCGATGATTTTCAGTTTTTTCTCATTAAAATATGCTTATGAATTATGGTGACGTGCTTGTTGGTTTTTCTTTGTTAATAGTAATGTCTCAAGATTTTGTTGAGCTTTCAGATATTAAATAAAATAGACATACTTTATATCGATTTCTCACATTCTATCTTACTTTTTCTGAAAAAAGGAAAAAAATAAAGAGAAAAATAATTACATAGAAATGACTCAGATCCAAAACTAAAGTGATAGTTTGTTGCTTCTTTGACTTCCATGAAATCAATGGAAATCAAAGAAACATACATAATCCTGAGGTAGATCTTCTTGTGTTAATGCAGGATCCCCAATCAGCATCAGTGAATGTTTTAAGTGAAACACTTGTTGCAGAGTAAAACAAACCAACCCATATCGTCCCTTTTAAGTAATGCAGAACTTTGTGTGCTGCTTTCAAATGACAAGGCTTTGGATTTGAAGTAAACTGACATAATTTCTTGACAGCAAAAGTAATATCATGTCTAGTTATGGTTAAGTACATCTTTTTCCCAACTAGACGTCTATACATCTCTTGTTCACTCAAAGGATCTTCTTCACTATGTAGACTCAATTTCAGACTTGGACCCTTCGGAGTTGTAGATGGTTTACTACTCAACATTCCTGCTTCATCGAGTAGTTCTAGTGTGTATATCCTTTGACATGGGGAAATTCCTGAGTTGGATCTTGCTATTTCAATTCCCAGAAAATACTTCAAAGGTCCAAGATTTCAAAGTTTAAAAACTGATTCTAAATCCTTTGTTAGCTACTTAACATATGAATCATTGTTGGATGAAATTATAACATCATCCACATACACGAGGACAGCCATATATCTTCATGAGATGTACCTTATGAACAAAGTATGATTCATATGAGATTCTGGAAATTTAAAGCTTCTAATGTTTCAATAAACTTGAGAAACCATTTTCATGAGGCTTGCTTTAAACAATAGATTGATTTTTGCAATTTTCATACCGGATTAAGAGGCAACACTTCTCCATCTTTAGGTGTGTATCCGGTAGGTAGTTGCATATAAATTTCTTCATCCAAAACCTCATTTAAGAAAGCATTTGAGACATTTATTTTATTCAAACTCCAACGTTTTGCTGCTGCAACCGATAACAGAGTTGTGACTGTTGTCATTTTAGCAACAAGTAAGAAAGTGTCAACAAAATCAATTCTCTTGTTGAGTATACTCTTTAGCTACTAATCTATCTTTGTATTTTTCCAAGGTTCCATTTGCATTCAGCTCGATTTTATAAATCCATTTGCAACCTTAAGCACGTTTATTAGGAGGCAGTGAACAAATTCTCCAACTATTTGATTTCTGCAGAGCAATTAACTCTTCATTTCTAGCATGAAGCCACTCATCAATCATTTTAGCTTGAGTGAATGATGTCGGTTCTCCAAGCAAAGTTACAACATTAACATATGCCTTGTATTCATCAGAAAGATGAGCATAAGAAATATTATTAATTAGAGGGTAAGAAATTGTTGTAGTACAGTTGTCGCAGTGTAATCTTGGAGACAAGAAGGAGGTCTTGTTGATCTTCTCTCATGTCTTGGATTGAAGATGGGTTGAGGTTTTGTGTCTGTAGAAGTATATGTTTTCTTATCACTAATACTTTCATCTGTTTCTGTACTCGATGTGGGCAATACATCAATTTGTTCTGAACATTTTTCATTTTCTGAAACAGTCTCTGAAGTTGCTTGTTTGTAGAAACTAATGCCACATCTGTTTTGTTATTAGAATTCTTCGAACTTTCAATAACATCAAATCCATTTATGTTGTCAATACTTGAAAATGATAACCTGCATTTGAATCTAACAAAATGATGAAATCTGGACTTGTTTCTTTGTCATCTTTGAAGGGAAAAATATCCTCAAAGAAAACCACATTACGGGAAATGGAGAATTCATTTGTTTTGAAGTCCAGTGTCTTGTATCCTTTGTATCCTAAAGGATAACCAAGAACCACAATTGGTTTTGATCTTAGTTCGAATTTGTGTCTGCCTTTTGATGAAGTTGACCGATAACAAGGAATCCATAAACTTTCACGCCTGAATATGTTGGCAGTTTGGAAGTGAGAACATAAAAGGGAGATTTCTCTCACATAAGAGGTGTTGGAATCCTATTTATCAGAAACACCGCTGTCATAGCACAGTCTCTCCCATACTCTAAAGGCATCTGACTTTAAAACATTATTAACCTTGACACATTTTAAATGTGTTGATGTTTTCATTCTACAACAGAGTTCTGGTCTGGTGTTTAGGGATAAGAATGATAAGTCATTATCCCTTTTGATTTGTACACAGAGTCAAATTGCAATTCTGGTTCATTTTTTGCACAAACCCCTTTCACTTTTGCTCTCTACTGAGTCTCTATCATCTTCAAAAAGTCTGGAAATATTGCAATACATCTGATTTGGCCTTCACAAGATATATCCATGTCATTCTCATATGATCATCCACAATAGTGAGGAAATATCAATATCCTTCATTGATATGTAATAACAATATCCAAGGCAGTGGAACAAATGTTATTGTTGGAAGTGAAGGGATGCTTCCTTTGTTTGGCAAGAGGACATATTGTGCAATGAAAAGTGGTTTTATTTGATTTCTGTAGACCAAGAACATTTGAAAATACATCGACTCTTAAAATAGAAGGATGACCCGATCTATGATGTCAAAGACTCTTATCTACCAATGTATTTACGGACGCTGACAAAGAACTGACTTTATGACTCGGTAATGAAGCTTGATCCAATATGTAAAGGTTCCCAATGTGCTCAGCTTGTCCAATCATCATTCGCCTTATATGATCATGTATAACACTTCATCAAATACCAACCTGTACTTGACATATTTTGTGAGCTGACTAACACTAAGTAGATTAAGCCTAAAATTTGGTATTAATAACACGTTTTGCAACACCAAATGCTCATTCATTATGACATGACCAATTCTTGCTATTTTAACACTGATTCTTGTAAGTAAAGCCATAGTTTTATCCAAGGTAGTGCACAAATTCTCAAATAGATCCTTGTTGTGAGACACATGATATAAATGGTAAAGACATACCAATAAAACCCAACATTCTAGATGAGAAAGACATAAATGATAAAGTTGTGATACTTCCATTTGAAGTTGATGCGTTCTCATTTTGAGTAGAAGGAAGTGACAACTGAGAATGGAAATAAGCAATTACTCCTTTTGTCTGATCTTTTGAAAGGGTCTTTAATTGTCGTGTTACTCCATTTTTGCATCATATCCATTTGTAAGAGTGAGCTATGTAACTGCGGGCTTCACTGTAGGATTCTTTTGCTTGTGCTTAAAACATGGTGGATAGCCATGACTTTTATAGCATTTATCAATTGTGGGCCATGTATAATAACTTGAAAGGCATAGGCTTGTTGAGTGTTAAGAATACTTCCCCAACTATTATCCTGATCCAACAAGTTATAAACTTCTAAGAGATTATGAATATTTTTCTTCATTATTATTTGACCATGAGCATTAGCATACGACTCATTCAATCCACCAAGAAACTTGATCATCTTGTTGTTTTTTGATCTTCTTAACATCTCTTTGAAACACTGACAATAAACACAACGTCTTTATGCAATAAGACCCTTCAACATCATCCCATAACATCTTCAATTTTGGGTAATATACAAAAAGATTGAGAGGTCCTTGTTGAAGAGACCAAATATGTTGCGTAATTTGATAAGAGCGAGGCAAACTTGTAAATATGGAAAAAAAACAATATATCTTTCCATATCTCTAATGCATCATTAAACCGCAAGATGCTTCCATAGATCTCCTTTAAGATCCATGACTTGACAATAAAGTTGCATATGGACCATATTTTGTGATGAGGATTCCAACTTTCTGGTCTCGGCAAAGATCCATCGACAAAAGCTAGTTTGTTTTTAGCGTCATGAGTTATTGTAATAGCTAGATTCCAAGTATTGTAATTCAGACCATTGAGTATATCTGCAATGAGAGAACCATGGTTTGTCTCCACTTGAAAGATAGTAAGGAGAATACTGAATCCTGCCATCGCTATGCGTTTTCATAACAGAATTGCGGCTTGGTGGACTAAGTGAAAGACAACACGAACCAATTATGGCAAAGCGAAGATACTTTCTTGGTAATTTCTTTCGTTTAATTACGAACATACAAGGTTTTAGCGACTGAAAAATCTAAGACAAGGTACTTGCACAGTAGAAGAATATTCTACAAAAAATATTGCTGATAACTCACATTGATTCGAGGGATTCAGAATACCAACTTGTGGCTTGCTTTGTGGGTGGTCTGCGGCAACAAGTCCAATACACTCTAATTTTTTCTCTCCATTGTCAGTCTATGAAGTTCACCAACAAGCCTTGACCATGGAGGCTTAAACAAAAAGCAACTATTCAGCGTGGAGCTCGTCTTGTGCACTCATGTTTCTCCTCCGTCAAACATGATTGGACAATCTCTTGGAGTCATACCAAAACTTGAACATGCTACTAATGTTGCTGACACTCCAAATGTGACAAGGCCAATTACTTTGCGGTGTTTCAGTTGTGGGGAGCCTGGGCATCGTCGATCCTCATGTCCTTCTCGCAATCGTCTCTGTCCGCTCCACGACGAACACTGCCAAGATGTAGAAGTCGTATATATATGATGAGCAAGTTAGTGCAGAACCATAATTTTTACAAGCAGATGACGTTCACCCTCTCATCGTACATCGTACTTGTTTGGCTCCACAAGTTATTGAAGAATCTTAACAGCGAAATCGCCTTTTTCATTCCCGCTGCACAATCAATGGTTGAGTTTGCACTCTTATTATTGATCCTAGTAGTTTTGAGAATGTAATTGCATAGGAAGTGGTTTCTAAGTTGAATATGCATGTTCAACCACATCCCTCTCCTTATAAGTTGGGTTGGATATAGAAAGGAATTAATGTTTTGATATCACGAAACACTTTGGTGGACTTCTCCATTGGTAATGCCTACAAAGATAAGTTGTTATGTGTTGTTGCCCCAATGGACGCTTGGCATATGTTCTTAGGTTGGCTATGGGAGTACGTATGTTGTGTAACTCATGATGGATATCTTAATACTTACACGTTATGTTTTAATAACAAAATAATTGTACTGAAGCGTCTCTGCCAACACTTCCGACTTCTACTCCGAATCATGTCCTTTTGATGCAATGTGTCCCGTTTGAAACAGAAATGTGTAGTTCTGGAATGGTGGTTCTTATACTCATTACAGCCGCTTCTTCTCTTAACAACTTTGTTCCTTCGTCCCAATTTGCACCTTATTATAAGAGTTCTCTAATGTGTTTCCAAGTGATTTTCCTGCATTTTTACCCCCATTAAGAGACATTCAACACCACATCGATCTGGTTCATGATACCTCTCTTCTGAATCATTTTTCACTACCGCATGAGCCCAAGTGAACATGAGGAGTTGCAAAGACATGTTGAAGACCTCATAGCCAAAGGATTTTGGCGTTAGAGTTTTAGTCTGTGTGCTGGTCTTGTGTTATTAGTTCCAAAGAAGGATGGATCTTGGCGTATGTATGTGGATAGTCGTGCGATCAATAAGATTATATTCTGTTATTGGTTTGCTGTTACTCAATTAGATGACTTGTTGGATCAGATAGAAGTTAGTACAATATTTTCGAAACTCGACTTGAAGAGCGAATATCACCAAATTTGTATTCGGCCTGGCGATGAGTGGAATACAGCGTTCAAGACTCGGGAAGGTTTATTTGAGTGGTTGGTTGTTTCTCCAATGCTCCTAGTATGTTAATGTGTCTGATGAACCAAGCTTGCCTTTAGCCATGGACATAATGGGAAAGGAGAAGGAAAATCATGGGTATGGGTTGGGTACGGTTAGTTCAAGAAATCATATTTACTTCACAAGCAATTCTCGTACACAACGGGATATAAATTTCTAGAATCGGGTGCAGTATGGAAATTTTAAGACTAAAAATTTACTTCCTGAACAATTCATAAATCATACTTAATTGGAAAACTGTGGTACATATACGGGAAATAGTTTGAGAAATACGAGTAATCAAAAAATTAATAATATTATTATAGATTATATAATTAACATAACAAAAATAACAACGCAATATACAAGATATATCAATGTTCAATATACAAAAAAAATAAAATACTACAATGTTAGAATTTGTAAATAAATGAACAATATTAGCATTTTTACCAAAACTACTAGTATATCCATAATGAACATTTTATACTCATTGTAAAATTGTAAAAAGTTAAGTCAAATATTGTTATGGGTTTGATCTTAATCACTTGAAACATATCTAATATTTGAATCCAATATATTTTAATCTTTTGTTTACATAAACAAATACCCAATGAAAATCAGAGAATTTTTAGACCCATTCCCTACCATTTCCCTTATCCGTTTCAATATTATTTTTGGACCTGAATGGCAAACTACAATTTCTCATTTCTACGGGAATTATGGGACGGGAGCGGGACAGAACAGGACGGAATCCCGATATGCCCAGGGCTACTCGCCATCCATTTATTGGTAAGTTTGTTGTTGTTTACTTCGATGATATCCATATCTTCAATTTGACATGGGTGATCATCTACAACATTTACATAACGTCTTGCTTGTTCTACGGAAGAGTGAGCTTTGTGCCACTCTTAAAAAGGGTGAGTTCGGTTCAGAGAAGGTCCATTTTTTGGGATACATTGCTTCAGCTCAAGGCTTGGCCGTTAATCCAAGCAAAGTGTCAACCATTAGTTCGTGGCCAGCTCCTAAGACACTGACTGAAATTCGTAGTTTTCACGGATTGGCATCATTCTATAGACATTTTTTCCACTATTCAGCAATCTAATGGCCCCTATTACGATTGTATCCGTGGTGGTACCTTTTTGTGGACTTCGGCTACAACTGAAGCCTTTGAACTTATCAAGCATAAACTTGTCTCAGCACCAATTTTGGCTCATCCTCATTTCTCTTTGGCCTTTGAATTACATTCTGACGCTTCTAAAACAAGTATTGTTGTTGTCTTAAGTCAATGTCAGCGTCCCATTGCCTTCTTTAGTGAGAAGATAGTTGGTCAATGCTTTCGTTATAGCACTTATGACATCAAGTTCTATGCGATTATTCAGCCAATCAAGCATTGCGACACTACCTCTTTCACAAAGAATTCATTTTCTATATTGATCATGACGCGCTTAAACATTTAACTAGTCAGGATAAGCTTTCGTCTCGCCATGCTACTTGGGTTTCATACATGTGATAAAACACATGTCTGGTACATCTAACTGTGTGGTTGATGTGTTGAGTCGTCGACACTCTGGTTTAGCATTCTTGTGTGTATCAGTTCCCAGTTTCAGCTCTTTTGCGGATCTTTATCCTCACGATTTCTTTGGTCTTATCTTTGAAGACACTCTTGCAGGGCGTACTGTGAATCATGTCATTCATGATGGGTTCTTGTTTCAAGACTCCCGTTTGTGTATACCAGATTGTAGTCTTTGCCTTCAACTAATCTCTGAACTCTATTCCGAAGGACATGTTGGGCACGACCGCACACTTCACTTAGTTTCTTCTTCTTATTTTTTGCCTTCTCTCCGCCGTGATGTCGAACAATTTTTTGAACAGTGTGTCATTTGTCAATGTTCAAAAGGCCATGCCTCTAACGCCAGATTGTACTTGCCGCTTCCAATCCTTACTCAACCATGGACAGATTTAAGTATTTATTCATGATGTGTCTTCCAAAAACACAGTGTGGCTTTCGTTTGATATTTGTAGTGGTGGATCATTTTTTGAAGATGGTCTATTTCATACATTGTAAGTGTACGACTGATGCGGTTCAGGTGGCTACTCTCTTCTACCGAGAAATGTACCATCTCCATGGTCTACCATCGTCAATTGTTTCCGATCGCGATTCACACTTTCTTGGTCATTTTTGGCGTTCTTTGTGGAAATTGTTGAATACAAGTCTTGATATGAGCTCTGCTTATCATCTTCAAACCAGTGGTCAAACGGAAGTTACCAATTGCTTGGAAATCTTCTTCGTTGTTTAGTTGGTGAGAAAATTAAGACTTGGGACTCTCATTTACCCCAAGCTGAATTTGCTCCTAACCACGCCCTTAATCACAGCTCCGGGTTTAGTCCATTTCAGATCATCTAATGGTTTTTCTCCTCGTTCCCCTGTTGATCTTTCTTCTCTGCCTAACCGCACACGTTCACATGGCACAGTTGCTAACTTTTTTGAAGAAATTCAACAGATACATGAGACTGCTCGTGACAACTTGGAAACCTCTACACAAAAATACAAGTTTGCTGTTGATTTTAAACGCAGACGTCTTGTTTTGGAAGTTGGTGATCTCGTTTAGCCTTATTTAGCAAAGACCGTATGCCACCTCAGGAATACAACAAACTGAAAGCAAAGAAGTTAGGTCCTCTTGAAGTCCTTGAGCGTATAAATAATAATGTGTATCGTCTCCGCCTTTCTCCTGGTGTTAACACTTGAGACGTGTTTAACGTTAAGTACATGTCCCGTTTTCTTGTTGCGGATCCCGAACTCGAGTAGAGGCCGAATCTTTCCTACATGACGGGATCTGATGCAGCAAACCGACTTATCGACTTTCCTTAATGCAACTTTCCTTATTTCTATTATTGTCAGTTTACAATTTTCCTTTTAAATATTATTTTTCCTTTTTACTCTAGAACCTTTCGCCTATATAAGGTTTCGATTATTCTCTGTAAGAGAGAGCTTTGGAGATAACTAATAAACAAGTCTTTTTTCTTGGCCTTGCTTTGATTTGATTAAATTCATCAAACCAAGAAGTCGGTCCTAAGAGATTAGTCAATCTCTTAATTGAGCGAGTAGGTCTCAAGGATTCACAATGGATTCCTTGATTGAGCTACAATTCAAATATATACCCTACGTCAAAAACAAAAACTCTGGGTTTGGTATTTGCAAAGAGTGTTTTTCAGGCAACATATAAAAGTTGGTTTCTAATGGAAGATCCTTGGAGAATTTCTACATCTTTAACCTCTTCACTCAAGAGAAGATCAATCTACCTCTTATGGAGTCACAACTTGTAATTAAAAAGATCAAGCCAAGATCAACCTTAAATAGTTGGTTTGTTTTTTCTGAGAGGTACAATTATACGATCCCCAGTATATTGGATTGACGAGAAAACCAAAGAATACATAGTCCCATGTGCACTTGGTGAATGGTTTGTGGTTTATTCCAATAAAGGTGGATAACATTTGAAATCATGTTCCAGAAAATTCAGATTGTGAGTGCATGCTTTACAAGGATCATAAGCTTTACTTCATTAGCTTCAAAAAGATTTTCAGAGTATTTAGATTTTTCTAGACAGATATGTCAGCAAACTTTTCAGTGTGATATGATTCTCATGACTTCATTAGTATCTGGTTTTGGTATATCTCAATTAAGTGATTCATTGATTGTTTCTTCCTCAAGATATGTAGTCACTATAACAGGAGATGTCCTCATGGTTTTAATACCTTTGAGAATTAAATCCAGAATCAAGTCATTCCGCATCTTCAAGATTTATTCATCAGGGGTTTTTAGGAACTATGAATGAGTTTATTCTTTGGGCAACGAGGCAATGCTTTTCGATCTAGGCGTCACTGTACTAGCTAATAATGAAGTTGAAGGACTCAAGAGGAATTATATTTATTTCAGTGGTAGATGTTATTTGCATCATGAAGAGCTCTGTGAAAAAGTATAGAGACCAAGACACACAAACTTCAATCAAAAAGCGCCGATCCGACGCTTCAACTCGTTTTATTAATGTAAACTTTTATTCAAAAGTCCTATACATGTTGGTTATAATTCTTGCCAGCACAGAACGAAACAACACTCAAACCCAAAACAATGGCCCACAAGAGTTCTCTCTCTCTAAACCTTAAACCAAAAACTCCCTCAATATCTCTAGAGTGTTAGACGGCCTATACACACCCTAAAACTTGTTATAGGTCGTACTTAATCTTGAATCTAATCCCTCTGAAATGGAAACTCTCAAGTTAAGACAAGTTTTTATTTCTGCTTAACAGCGATCTATTGTATCCATTAGCAGCTCATGTCGTTGTACACCTTAAACCTAAAACTTCCAAATCCCTTGGAAATGAAAATTCTCAAGTTTCTGTTGACAGCTCCTTGTCTTGATCTCCTCCTTGGTCAACAAGACTTCATCCAGCTCAGCTTTGATTTACTTTTCTTTCCTTCTTAGTCTTTGACTTGGAAGTCACACATCTTAAATCTCCTTTTTTAGCTTAGTTTGATAATCAAACACCTCACTATACCTGATCAAAATAGAACATAGAAAAACATTGCACAAGGTACATGCTAATAGAACACAATGCATTACAAAATAGAATGCTTTCATGCCTTCATGGTTCAAAAACCAAACTCTGCAAATTACATTTTAGTGCAATCATATAGGGAAACAAAATAGTTAAGATAAGCTTCTAAGCTCCCCCATGATTAGGCATCAGACTCAGCAACGCGCTCCAAAACCTTGTTGTTCAAGTTGCAAACAGAATCGGCAAGGCCAAAGATAGAACGCTCAAACTCTTCATACGTCTTTGGAGGCGTGGATGAGTGACATCATGATCATAGTTGGCCATGAGCTTGTTGACAGCCCTTATCATCTAAGACCGAAAAAAACCATAAGAAGAGTTCATTTTTCACTATAAAAAAAGAGACTCCTCAAAGTTAAAGAAAAAGACTTACAAACCCAATGGTGTGAGCGACGTTAGTGTAATATTCCTTACACTTCAAATTATCAAATGAGGGGACAGAAAAAAACCCTAGGCTTGCAATGACGAAGGAGGATACCCATTCCACGACAGTCCTCAATAACAGGCCACCTGCGTTCATGCTTAAACTACCCGTATCGAGAAGCACTGCCGGAACCTGATGTATTTTGAGGTTTCTTCTCAGTTCGATCTTCGTTTGGAGAATCATTCAGAGTACGCTTGGGAGATGGCTCACGAGCTCCACCTCCATCGGTTGTTGATGCGTAGGGATTCCAACTAGGAGGCCCGGGAGATAGGGTCTTAGGCGTCAGCTGCTACAGATCATGCAGTGGGCGTGCAACGTCTTTCTCCTATGGAGGATCCGAAGAACGGTTCCAGAGATTCATTTTCCAAAAAAATGAAGATTCTTTCGGACCTACCAGCAAAAGACCAAAATAAGTATGCGTGAACGAAATGTCACCCATAAAAAAAATAAAGATAACATATGTACGAAAAAAAGAAAGATTTACCCTTTTCACGACGAGCTAAAGGGTTTGGAAGCCTATGTCCCTCTGATTCTTTGTTGGATGAGGCGGCAGGTTTTCCCATGGGGTACGAAATAAGAAGATTAGTCAGAAAAAAAGCTTCACGCATAAGTGTCAGAATAAATGTACTCAAGTTAACATGACAACGATTCAGTTGGCGAACTAAAAATCTCAATGGTTTGAGCAAAAGAACGGGATCAGAACGAGCTAATCAAACAAATAAAATAAGGGCTAGCTCGATGCTCTAACTGTAAATAAAGAGAGTTTGAAAGAGAACTTGTATGAAACAAAGAAGAGAAGAGATTGAAGATAAACTTTCTTAACTTTGAATGCGTTTTACACTTACAGTTTTGGCAAAACAAGACAGCTACTTATATAACCATAAGACCCCTTAACTAGACACATAAACAAGACAACTATGGTTGAGTTATGATGTTGTATTGGCTTTGTCTTATGTCTGCAACTGCAGCTTTTGCAGAGGTAGTTTCTGTTGTACTATGTTGCAGATTTCTGTAGATAATTGAGAGTGACATTTGCTCTGTTGATGGGCTGTATAAGCTGAAGTCTTGGGCTGATATGAGGTCAGTTTAGAGCAGTTGGGCTCTTCTTGAGTTGAGGCTTCAATACTCCACCTCAAACTTGTGGTGGAGGGCAGTCCAACACCAAGTTTGTGCCTAAGATGGATGAAGGCAGCTTTAGGTAACGACTTTGTAAAGATATCAGCAAGCTGAAGCTCAGCAGGAATGTGTCTTGTCTCAATGAATCAAAGAGCTACTCTTTCACGAATGTAATGCCAATCAAGTTCAAAATGCTTAGACCTTGTGTGAAGGGTTGGATTTATACTTAGATGTACTGCAGAAAGATTGTCAAAATGTAGAGTTGCAGGTCCTGACTATGGTATATGTAAGTATCGCATGAGAGAGGACAACCAGGTTAACTCAGCGGCAGTTTCAGAAAAGGCCCTATACTCTGCTTCTGTTGAGGATCGTGAGACAGTTGGTTGACGCTTAGCACTCCATGAGACTATGTTAGGACCAACAAAAGTGCAGAACCCTACAGTAGATCTTCTAGTTTCCTTACAACCTACCCAGTCACTATCACAATAAGCAGTAGTTGTGAGCTGAGATGATTTAGATAGATGTAAACCCATTGAGACTGTTCCACATAGATACTACAGTGTTCGTTTCAAGAGAGCAAAGTCATATACAGTAGGTTGATGCATTCGTTGACAAATTAGATTGACTGCAAATTGCAGGTCTGGTCTAGTTATTGTCAGATACTGTAATTTTCCAGGTAGACTTCGGAAATAAGAAGGATCAGGAAAGAGCTCTTCACTGCAACTTGATTCATTAAGTCTTTGCGGCAGAGGAGTAGGTATTGAATTGCAATTACTCATTCCTGCTTGTGCCAGAATGTCTGTTACATATCTCTCTTGATGAATGAATAAACCAGTCTCAGTGTGTTCAATTTGAATACCAAGAAACTAATGTACTGAACCAAGATCCTTCATAGCAAACTGTGTACTGAGAGTTGTTATCAGGTGGTCCAGAAGATTTGAATTACTTCCTGTTAGAATAATATCATCGACATAAAGTAGCAACAACAGTGTGTGCTCATTGTGATGATATGTGAAGAGAGAAGGATCAGCGGTACTGCATTTGAACCCATATTCAAGGAAGAATGAGCTAACTTTGTCAAACCAAGCTCTGGGAGCCTGCTTCAATCCGTAAATAGCTTTATTGAGCTTACAGACATGTGATGGGTATCAATGAATCCAGCAGGTTGATGCATGTATATGTCTTCATGTATGTCTCCATGAAGAAATGCACTTTTCACATCTAATTGGGTGATTGGCCAGCCTCTTGATGTTGCTATGCCCAGAACAACTCAAATGGTAGCTGTCCTGACAACAGGACTGTATGTTTCCAAATAATATATTCCCTCTTCTTGTTTGAACCCTTTGGCAACTAACCGTGCTTTGTATTTGTCAATAGACCCATCTGGCTTCAATTTAACTCTGAAAACCCATTTGCAGCCCAGAATATTCATATTTGTTGCTGATGGAACCAGATGCCAAGTATCATTGTCATGTTCTACCTCCATTTCCTCACTCATTGCTTCTGACACGGTTTTGGGCTCTGTATACTTAGTAGTTAACAGCAAGTACCGAGAATTTGGCTTGACTATACCAGACTTTCCTCGAGTGATCATGGGATGATGATTTACAGACTGATCTTAACCCTCATTTTGTGTTATGGCTGCAGGAGATTGTGCAGTCAGATGTGAACCAGTAGGTGATATTTGAACAGAGTCATTGCAACCTTGAGTTTCCATAAAACCAAACTGAAGTGAGGCTGCAGACACTTCTTGATTACTGTTATCAGTGGCATCTATTATAGAATTTTGTTGAACTTCTAAGACAGGGACTTCTTGAGACTCATTGATCCCTGAAGACTGAGATATACTTGCAGGTGTCAAGTGATGTTGTGGTACTGTTTGAATATTATCATTGCTCCGAGGAACCAAAGCAATGTCAGCTGACTGCCAAGCTTTCAGCAAGGGAGTGGTATACTTCACAGTCAAGTGTTGATATTTGTCTGCAAAGGGAAATGTCTGTTCATCAAAGATAGCACTGCGAGTGATAAAGACTCTTCCTGTTGGAGGATATAAGCATTTGTATCCTTTGTATGACGCATTGTACCCCAGGAAGACACACTGAAGAGATCTAGGTTCAAATTTGTTTGCATTATAGGGTCGAAGACAGGGATAACAGGCCCTGCCAAACACTCTCAAGACATTGTACTCAGGTTCTGTTTTAAAAAGTAACTGATGAGGATTTTTGAAATCCAGAGCTGCTGATGGAAGAATAATAATGAGATAATTAGCTGTGTAAAAGCTTTCCACCCAAAACTTCAAGGGAACTTTACTGTGAAACATCATTGCCAAACTTATTTCAGTAATATGTCTGTGTTTTCTTTCAGATATGCCATTTTGCTGAGGCGTGTGTGGACAAGAAATTTGATGTTTGATGCCATGTGATGCTAGATGAGACTTGAACACTTGACTCACAAATTCTCCACCACCATCACTTCGAAATACTTTAATTTTCTTGTCGAATTGGTTCTCAACATATCTTTGAAACATTTTAAAGACAGCAAAGAAATCAGACTTGAGTTTGAGAGGATAAATCCAACTAAACCGAGAGAAATCATCAATGAACACCACATAATGTTTAAATCCTTGTACTGAGATTGTGGGAGAAGGTCCCCAAAGATCACAGTGAACCTTAGACAAAGGTTCTATAGACACAGATTCTGAAACTGAAAAAGGAAGACTGCTACTTTTCCCTTGCTGACATGACTCACAAATAGGGATTACAGAGCTCTTATTTATAGATATTGACTTTTTTTTGTGCAGATGTTGAAGAACAGAATCACTGGCATGTCCTAAACGATGATGCCATATAGAGTTGTTTGTGGTCTTTTGTCTTGATGAGTAAAAGCCTTTGTAATTCTGATTCTCCAACACATATAGCCCATCACGTCTTGGTCCCTTTGTTAGTACCTTCTGTGTTTCCAGATCCACTATGTAGACCTTATTAGCATCAAAGAACACACCACATGGGTAATCTCCACATAGTTTTGATACAGACAGAAGAGACTTTTGAACAGTGGGACAAACTAAGACTTCATTCAAAGGTAAGTTACCTGTTGAAACTGCAAGATTTGTTGACCCAACATGTGTAATAGGCAACTGGTTTCCATCTGCAACCATCAGAACTTTCCGCTCCATTGTAAGCCACTGATGTTGTTAGATTATCTGTTCTGTTGGTGATATGGGAAGTAGCTCCAGAGTCAGGAAGCCACTCTTGTCCAGATGTGTCACTAGTTTGAAGAGCAGCAAAGGCTTGAGGTACAAATTCTTCTTGATAGTTGTTGTCAAAGCGATTCCAGCATCTTAAAGCTGAGTGACCAGTTCTGCCACAAATTTGACAGATTGGTCTTGAATTAGTATTCTAAGAATTGTGGTCTGAGGAACTTACTTGTTGAGGAAATCCTCGACCTCTAGAGGAATAGCTGTTTCCACGTCCTCTGTTAGATCCACCTTGATTTGTGTAAGTGTTGTTGGAGTAACCGCTTATGCCTCTATTGTTTCCAGAGGATATTGTCTGTTGAGGTCTATTACTCCACTGTTGTTGTAACTGAAAGGCTAGATGAGGAGTGACAGATTCAGAGTCTTCATGAGACTGAATTCTGGCATCAAAGGCTACAGCTTCTGCCATCACATCAGAAAGAGATGGCCTAGGAAGACGATTCAAGGAGTGCTGGATAACAGTACAGATGGGATCATATTCTCTTCCCAAACCATTTAGAAAGTTAAAGATTTGCATAGCTTCGTTTACTGGTTGACCTATAGATCTGAGTTGATCACATATTGTCCTGAAGGCTCTGCAATACTCAGAGAACGACTTACCTTTCTTGCTGATAAGCTGAAGGTTTCTTTGGAGCTCAAACACACGAGCTAAGGAGCTTATATTTAGATGCTCTGCCAGAAATTCCCAGATTTCTTGGGAGGTAGACAACCCAACGACGAATCCCAGAACATCTTCTGAGATATAACCAAATAACCAAGACCGCACAAGATGATCAGTACACTCCCATGCTTCATACGGAGGGTTGCTTATCTCTGTATCAGCTTCTCCATTCCTTACCGTGACAGTGAGAGGTGGAGCTGGCATTCTCCCATTTACAAAACCTAAGAGTTTTTGACTGGAAAGAAGAGATTCAATATGTGGCTTCCACAGGAGATAATTTTTATCCGTGAGTTTGATATTCACAGAACTGGAAACATGAACATTGCTTGGAAGAGGATACGTTTCATTTTGATTTGCCATTGACCAGTTAAGGTATTGAGAGCTCTGATACCATGTAAATAAAGAGAGATTGAAAGAGAACTTGTATGAAACAAAGAAGAGAAGAGATTGAAGATAAAGACTTCTTAACTTTGAATGCGTTTTATACTTACAGTTTTGGCAAAACAAGACAGCTACTTATATAATCATAAGACCTCTTAACTAGACACATAAACAAGACAACTATGGTTGAGTTGTGATGCTGTATTGGCTTTGTCTTATGTCTGCAACTGCAGCTTTTGTAGAGGTAGTTTCTGCTGTACTATGTTGCAGATTTCTGCAGATAATTGAGAGTGACATTTGCTCTGTTGATGGGCTGTATAAGTTGAAGTCTTGGGCTGATATGAGGTCAGTTTAGAGCAGTTGGGCTCTTCTTGAGTTGAGGCTTCAATACTAACCAATATCACTATATTTCATAGCGAGAATCTTTTCTGCTGGGAAATATCCAATGGAGAATTCGTTCAGACTAAAAGCAAAGAACCTCTCCCTCCATCCATCTTCGTGATAAGGTATCATGGTAACAACCTTCACCCCTTTTCTAGGAACGAGGTAAAAATACTGGTGGGCGCCAGAATGTTTAGTTTGAAACAGTTGTTGAAAAATCGCTGGAAATATCGTCTTTTTGCACTCTGAGACAAGAGTGAAAATAGCAAGAGAGAAGAGAACAAAGGAAGTTGTATGTTGGAAAAGATAGAGACCGAGCAAATAAATCAATTCAAGCAGCAGAGGCGGAATCGGAAAGATAAGATTGCAAACATAAGTACAGAGTAGATCCAAACATATTGTAAGACGGAACATCCTCTGGCGAAGTAGGAAGACGGAAAAAAACATATTTCTTTAGTTGTCTCACCAGATCACGACATCGCAACAAAAAAGAAATAAGAGAAGATAAGCTAAAGAAACATATAAAAGATTTTCAAGAAAGACGATAAGAAACTAAAAACTTAAAGCAAAACAGGATTAAATAAAAAGAAAGTGGCGAACCTGAACCGTTTCTGCTACCTAAAAGTAATAGCAAGTAATTGTTGGTCATAAAGACAACCGCGAGTAACGTAAGAGAAAGAGCTTTACCGTGGGAATTGCGCGGCAATTTAAAGAAGTGATGACATTCAGCGGCTGAGAAGAATCACGGAGTTAGCTAGCTAAAGTGTAGCTATTTATATGGAGAGGTCAATAAAATCGAATCTAACAGTCCAGCTGGATAAACCCAAACTCAACAAACTGCCAAAAAATAAAAATTGCAAGTAAAGCCGCAAAACGAGCAGCGGGCATGAGAAATGTAACAGTTTCCTTAGCAAATTTGCTAGGAAGGCTGAGGGGAAACTGTTGATACGAGACCTCACACAGCTGCTCTGCTAAGGCCCATCAAGTTCGACCCAGAGTCCAACGGGCAGTTGAAGAGAAGAAGTGTTCCCTAATTCCAAAGCAGCAGGCCACGTGGCAAAAATAAATAGGGAAAAAGGAGGTTACGAAAGCTAGATAAACGGAGAAGAAAAAGGAGTCGAATTGAGATCTTTCAAAATATAAATAAGAAAAAGAAGGAGAGAAGCGCTACACGGGAAAAAAACATAGAAGACTAGAGTTGACAAAAAAAAAATTTGTTCATTACATTTGACCTTTGTAACTGAGCTCTTTTAATCAATAGACCATCAACTTTATCTCTTTGTCTTTTATTTTCGTTAGCTCGCAACTCGTTTAACCTCGGTTAATTAATCTATAGCATTATCATCGTTTATCTTTGGTTCCTTTATTTGCAAAAGCTTTAATTTTCTGTTCTTGATTAGAATTCTAAATCTGAGATCTTATCAGATTATTTTCAACTTTTATCTTCAATAGGTTATTTATGCTAATGAATAATGATGACGTGCGCGTTGGTTTTTCTTTGCTTAATATACTGCATACACAAAAGTTTTTTACAAATAAAACGAGAATGATATGCTCAAGAATTTATTGAGCTTTCAGATATCAAATAAAAATGCATATATTGACTTCTCAGAAAAAAATATTATTTTTTAAAGGGAGGAATGAAGAGAAAAAGAATTACATAAAAATGAGTCGGTCCAAAATGAAATGATTTAAACTTGAAATTAAAACATAACAAAGAACAAACATAATAAAGAAAAAATTATTTTTTTAAAGGGAGAGGAATGAAGAGAAAAAGAATTACATAGAAATGAGTCGGTCCAAAATTAAAATGATTTCAACTTGAAGTTAAAACATAATAAAGAACAAACTTGCAAGAAAACCAAAAACGGTCATTGATGCAGCAACTTTGTTAGCTTTTCCTCCATTGCCTTGTTTGGTGCTTTTGCTGCTATCGCTACTGCTTCCATCATCTTCTCCTCCTGCGTCATACCAAACTATTCATTATTATGAACGCACATATAACAAAAAACAACAACAATGATATGCTTTTAATTACTTATATAACCAAATAAGATGCATTGTCACAACATTAATAACTTTCAAATATAAAAAGAAAAAGAGATTGATTAGGTACGTACCCTTAGTAGTACCATCGCAAGAGAATTTTTGCAAAGTACCACATTTGGTTGTGATTCCATCGGCATAAGGTTTGGTGATGTTCACAAACTCAGGCTTAGCAATGTAATTATCACAAAGGCAAGTGACTTCTATTGCGGTCGCGGACTCCAGATCCTTGCAACATTCTTCTGTTGGTGTCTCTCTAACAGTTCCAAAACACTTTTCAAGTAGGTCAGGCAACACCTTTGCACATTCAGGAGTCATCTTTGGAAACGTTGGTGTCTGCGACTCAGCTAATTGCGGAGAAATCGCTACCGCTAGAAACAGAACCGCTACAACCGCAGAAACTTTGTTAGCGTAAGCCATTTTACCAATTTCTTTAAAAACAAACGTTTTCTTTTCTTTCTAGTTTTGATTGTTTTCGTATGTGACTTCTCAAAAACTGCATTAACGAATATATATATATAGAGTCTTGGCATGTGAATTATTACTAATTAAAGAGATTAAAGAAGTATATTTTTCTCCTTGTATTTTATAATACTTATTTTATGTTTAATATAGTTGACCAAAGTTCTGCCACATTCATTCTACCCATGTTCCTCGCATATTATTTGTTTTGAGGATAGATAGTTTAATGTATATTTTTGTAAGTAAAAATATTTTTATCACCAATAATCGATTAAGGAAAAAAACATTATTCATTTTCTACGTCTATCATCTGGAATTAAATTTCAATTCCTTTTTAAGAGATGGAAAAAAATTAGGACTAGACTTCTGAGTTTTTTTAAAGAGCTTAATATGCCATTACTAGGCCAAAATGTATTTAATGGAATGTTTAGGGAGTTGCTAAGTCAAGGATCTTGCAAATCATTATAAGCTGGACAGCGCTGACAGGTCAAATTTATGTTTTACTATTAATGAAAAGATCATTATGATCTTACAACTAATTAGCAATTTTGTATTAGCATTATGTGTTAATTAAGAAAGCCGATTTCTAATATAATTTCAACGGCTAATTCTAGTTTGTATTTTAAAATCCAATGTTATTAGAATGTATTTTACTTGGACATTTTAGACTTGTAAAAGATTGATTCAAGATTTTTTTTTTGGTCGTGAAGATTGATTCAAGATTATTATCGACTCTTTGAGTAAAAAAGTTTTTTTTTAAACAATAAAGATATTTTCATATCAGCAATCTCTGCTGACATATAATATATGACCTGAAATTTCGGGTGGGACTATTTTGTATAAGACGTGGGAATCACATTGTTGGACCCAAATGAACAAAAGATGTTCATCTTTGCCAGTTTTATCCCTCCATGCCTCGCACCTTCTTGGACCCAAGTGAGGTAATTCACTTAACGTTCCAGAAGTTATAAGCGAGAGTTTTGTATGGCATTTGTTGATTAGTGATATTCTCGACTGAATATAGTAAAGAGTAAAATTTGTTCATCTTGGTTCGACTAGGCAAATGGATAAATTAGGTTCGAGTCCCAACTAGTATAGATAAGAGATATGAGAGTCTTTTAATTAGAGGATTATATTATTATTATGAGTTATATAGTAGGTACGTTGTATTTTTTTCTATAATTAGATCAACAAAGCCAGATTCATAACTAGACCCATTAAATCTCTAACAATATTATGTGGGGTAAACACGATTCAGGTATGAAGCGTGACATGACCTACTACTGACTAGTGGAGAAGGACATGCTCGTTATCGGCTTTGTCAACAACCCACCTGAAGCATGCGAACACCAAGTCGAATGTGTGATCCCCAAAGAATATCCGAGAGAAATCTATGAAAGGAGATCAAAAAGGGAAGAAGAAATAGATCGCATTCTGAAAACATGACTGCTTGCCGAACATCCTGCTCGGCCATATATTGTTTTCCTTGTTTGCATTGATTGAATAATTATTTAATGGAGTAGCAACTATTATGATCAAACCCCAAGACTTCAGAATTTAATATGATCAATCAACACAACTTTAGCTGTCAGATTTGAAAACAAATAAAAATGAAGCGTAAAACATACACATATAAATTTATTGGCCCAAATTGAAATAATTAAAAGAACAGACTTGCGACCAAACCAAATAGACCCATTGATGCAGCGACCTTGCTCGTTGTTCCACCGTTGGCGTCTCCTCCTTTGCCACATAAAACCAAAAAGTCAATTAATTACCATAGTTCTTGCTTCAAATTGAACTAAGAATCTACAAAATCCATCGATTTACAATTCCTTTTTATTACAGATTATATAAATCTGTGAATTCTTTTAGCATTTCTATGACGTTTTCCGTAAAATGGTTTTAGATTGACAGTGATCACCATATTATAATTGTTATAATGTAAACCATAATAAGGATATGTGTAATAACACACTTTTTTTTATCAAAATAGGTTTTTAAAAATCGACAATAATCTAAAATTGGTCGTAAAAAACCCTGGCCACAATTTGCTATGTTTTCTTGTAGTGACAATAATATGAACAACGTTGTACCTTTACTTCCTTTGCATGCGAATTTGTCAGAAACCTCACATGCGGCGTTGACTGTGTCGTAGAGAGCTCGGGTAAGGTTACCGTTAGAAGGTCGTGCAATGAAGTTGTCGCAGAGACAAGTCACTTCCCTCTTGTTAGCCGTTTTGAGATCAGTGCAACATTCTTCTGATGGATCCAATTTGCCTGCTAAGTAGCAATGTTTGACGATTTCAGGGATCGATAAAGCGCATACT
The DNA here is from genome assembly GCA_023374145.1 of Lepidium sativum. Classification (NCBI taxonomy): domain Eukaryota; kingdom Viridiplantae; phylum Streptophyta; class Magnoliopsida; order Brassicales; family Brassicaceae; genus Lepidium; species Lepidium sativum. Next base: position 37,495 of record JAKUCM010003237.1, read on the forward strand.
GGATCTGATATATCTGGCATTGACTGTGCCTCTGTCCACTCAGGAGCCATCGCAACCGCTAGAAATAGCATCGCTGTGATCGCTACCGCAATCTCCGTTACTTTGTTTGTGTAAGCCATTTATGATTATTGTCCACTTTCTTAGTTTGAATGACTATTTATAAACCCCACTTTCGTTGGTGATTCTTTTAAGTAAGTTGATATAAACAAGTAATTGACTTTTTCTTATCTGTAATTGTTATGAGGACCTAAAAACCTTATGACTTTCCTTTGCCCTTCTTCGCATTTATATATGCACATCATGGATCTATAATAATATATGAAACAAAGCAATAAGTAGACTTTTCCTCATCTTTGTGTTTTTGTTTTGAAGTGTTGATCTTAACCCTACAACTTTGCAAAGCCTATCTTCGCGTTAATTTGTAACCTAAGACGTGAGAACTACTTTTGTGCAACCGATGCAAATAAGGCAACAAATAGCTTTATAATCTATTGAAACAGAAACTCACTACAAGAAAACACGCCTTTTGCGATGGCAAAAGGCGTTGCAAGGCTGTCGCAATAGGCGAAAAGAAACACCCTTGCGATGGCAACATAAATGTCGCAATTTGCGTGTCGCAAACATAGATTCGTAGCATAGACGTCGCAAGCCTTGCGAGGGAAAGAAAACGTCGCAAAGGCCTAGCATAACAGCGTGTCGCAACGGCCTACCAAAGACTTCGACGCCCTTGCGGGAGCTCGACCTGCGACTCCCTTGCAAGGGCGGTCCATGCGAGGGCCTTACGGGAGCCAGGCCTGCGACTCCCTTGCAAGGGCGCGTCTGCGACGGCCTTGCGGGAGCCAGGCCTGCGACTCCCTTGCAAGGGCGCGACCTGCGACGGCCTTGCGGGAGCCAGGCCTGCGACTCCCTTGCAAGGGCGCGTCCTGCGAAGCTTTTGCGATAACCCGTCCTGCGACTTCTTTGCGACGCCTTTATAATTTATTAAAAATAAAAAAAATATATTTTAAATATTTTAAATAATAAATTAAAATTAAAAAAACTTTTTTCAAATTAAAAATATTTTTAAATAAAATAAATTACAAAATGTTTTTGATAAATCAGAAATCTTGTGAGCGGTCTAAATTTCCCGACCCGGATCCGGTGTCTTCGTCTGAAGCGTTGATTTCGGAAAATGATCATATGGATCCTTCTTGGCGAGTATAGACCACAAACGATCATAGGTCGTGATCTTCTTCTTAGCTTTGGCAAGCTCGGTGTTTGTCCGATCCAACTCTTGGGTCTGACGGTCGACAATTTGCCGCAGGTCACTGGTTGCCGCAGATGACTGGGAGAATCCTTCTGGTGAGATACACTGCTCAATCTTGGACCCAAGAGAACCTGTTCCAAATATTCTCCCTTTTTTACGGGGAGCGATCTAATAAAAGAATAACAATATTAAGTTAGTTTAATTTAGCAAAAATATAAGTAAGAAGAAAAATTTTAAATGTAGTTTACCTCGGAGTAGATCTGGTTCTTTTGCGCCGTAGATAATCCCCTGGATGCTGAGCTCTCATCACCGCCCTCTTGAGTCAATTTCTGCAACTTTGCAGTGACGTCGTTGTAGAGCTTCTCGGATTTTTTGTGAACAAATTCTCCGGCCTTGTTCCGCTTGGTGATGTACAGAGTGCCTAGGATATCAGGGTGCGTGTCCCCCGATTCCTCTTGCTGTGAAATTGTAAATTAAAACAATAATTGTTTAAATAAATGTAAATTATATGTAAAAATATTTACCAGTTTGCGGGCCCGAGCTTTGAACGATGTTCTGCCCGAGCAATGTTTGTGGGGACCGGTCCCATCAGGGTCAGCTAACCGAGCTGCTCGATAGCTTGCGCTTTTCTTCTGAGACTTAGGATCCTCCCAGTAGCGAATCAAGCCTTCCCAGACCGAATCTTTTAACCACTGTAGCATTGCCTCGTTGCCCTTCTTCTTCCACTTACTCTTCCAACGACCCACCTGATCGTTCATCCGTCTACGCAAGACCGCCTCGAACTCTTTCCGGACTAGACTGGTAATAGAAAAATCCCAGTGAAAACGTTGCTACAAAAAATAATGTAAAATTATAAGAATGAAAGTGTAAAATTCTTATAAACAATAAAATAAAATAATGAAATTTTCTTACCGCAAACGTTCTGAACCATCTGTTGATGATGTGGATAGGAGTTTGGCTAAAATTAGCATGCGGTTCCTGGAAATCCCGTTCAAAGATTTCCCGTACCGCCGTAGGCAAATCTCCGTCGTCATCGAACCTACGTTAGTATATTTTTATATATTATAAAATTACGAATAATAAATAACAAAATTTGTAAAATAAAAATAAAATATATTACCACAAAGTCCCCGGTGGACGGTTAGGATGAAGATTAGGGAGAAATTTGTGCACCGGATCTGACAGGATGTCCTCGATTGTCATCCCCGCAGTAGCGTCTGGTGTCAGGTACTGTTGCTCACCGGGACCTGCATGACCAGTATCAGCAACAGGCGAAAACCACGGGAGAGATCCATAACTGCCATCAGGGGTCGGTGGAACCGATCTAGAACCCGATCCAGGAGTCGCCGGAGGTTGCTCACCGACATCCGATAGATATATCGTGTATGGATTATGAGATCTAGACATCTCGCACGAAAAAAAATTTGAAAAACAAATCAGATAATTAAGTCCGATAATTGTAACACCGTTAACTAAATCCGATAATTATCTAATAAATTTGGAAAAATTCCGAAAAATTCCAAAAAATTCCAAAAATTCCTAAAAATTCTGAAAATTCCGAAAAATCCCTAAAAATTATCCAAAAATTCCTAAAAATTATCTAATAAAATACGAAAAATTCCGAAAATTCCTAAAAATTCTGAAAATTCCTAAAAATTTCGAAAATTCCTAAAAATTCCGAAAATAAATCCATAACTAGATCCAACTTATAGGAGCCTAAATCTAAAATTTCATACCTAGATCTAACTAATTATATCCTAGATCTAAAATTTAAAAATTTGACAAAAAAAAAAAATTGCTCACAATGAATGGCGGGGAGGAGGGAGAAGGAGGAGGTGGCGAGACTTCCGGCGGCAAATTCCGGCGGCGAGACACCTGCGGGGAGAGAGAGAGAGAGCGAGAGGGAGAGAGAGAGAGAGAGAGAGAGAGAGAGAGAGAGGAAGAGGGGAGAAGAGAAAGAGAGAAAGGAGGAGTCGGAGGCGTCGGAGGAGGAGCGGAGGAGTCGGAGGCGTCGGAGTCGTTGGAGTCGCCGGAAGAGAAGAAAAATAGAAGAAGAAAGAGGAAGAATCGGGGAAGAAGAAGTCTTTTTTTTGTTTTAATTCTCGGGGCCGTCGCAAGAGACTCGCATGGCACGCGATGGCCTTTCGACGTCCCAAGGGTTTTCATTTTTTGCTACACCCTTGCGACGTCCCGCGTCCGTATGTCGCAACGTCGCAAGGGTGTAGCAAACTTAAAATTTTGAAAACTTGCTACTCTCTTGCGACATCTGGACCATAGATGTCGCAAGGGAGTAGCAAATTTGAAATTTGAAAACTTGCTACACCCTTGCGACATCCGGACCCGTGATGTCGCAAGGGAGTAGCATGTTTTGCAAATTTTAAAAATTTGCTATGCCCTTGCGACGTCTAGGTCCGGATGTCGCAAGAGAGTAGCAAGTTTTGCAACTCCTTTGCGACATCCGGACCCGAGATGTCGCAAGGGCATAGCAAATTTTTATTTTTAAAAAATAAAAGGTTCGGAGGCCTTTTACGGTTTTTTCTTCTACAAATAAAGATTTATGAGGCCCCTGCCTTCGTCTTATGTCATTTCCCGCAAAATAGTCGAAATGCAATTTTGCGGGATTTTCCAGACGAAGGTAGGGGCCTCACAAGTCAGAATGCACCGCTTGAAAATGTTTCCACGCCTTTGCATCTGAAGGATGTGTAACCTCCCCATCTTTTACTTTATGTTCATCATGCCATCTCATTGCAGATGCGGTTCTCTC
>JAKUCM010003238.1:0-40239 GCA_023374145.1 Lepidium sativum
AGTTCACCCTAATATCCGCAGGTTATTGGATACCGCAAGCCATGGAAATTTCCTTAACCACGACGTCGCTGATGGTTGGCAGTTAGTAGAGAACATGGCTCAGGCAGATGGGCAGTATAATGAGGACTATGACAGGACAGTCAGAAACACAGTGGACACAGACACCGTCAGCAGGAAGGAACTCAAGGCCCTGAACGTCAAGTTGGACAAAATTGATAGGCTGCTGCAAGTACAACACAAACATGTCCACTTCATGACTAGTGATGAACACGTTCCAGACGAGGAGGATGATCAGGTTGAGGAGATCAGTTATTTGCAGAATCAGGGAGGTGGTTACAAACAGTACAACAACTATAAGCAGCACCCAAACCTCTCATACAGAAGCAACAACGTGGCAAATCCCCAAGACCAGACCTACCCACCCAAATCCTCACACGCTCAATCGAACATGTTTGTCCCTAAGCAACAATATCACAAGAATTACCAGCCAGCTGCAAACATACCACCTGGGTATGAAGCACACACTCCACCAACCCCTACACAGCCACCAGAAGTTTTGAGCCTACTCCAAGAAATCTTGAAGGGACAGAAAGCGTCTGCTGCTGAAGTCACGCAGAAATTTGCAGAGGTGCACTCTAAGATTGACGCTTCTCACAACGATCTCACGTGCAAATTTGAGACGTTGAACGCAAGGCTCAAGTATGTAGAGAGTCAGCAAGCGTCATCCTCTACAGTGAAGACAACTGGGCAACTTCCAGGGAAATCAGTTCCCAACCCAAAAGAGTATCATGCCAATGCCATCACTCTGAGAAGTGGACGTGAATTACTGATTCGAGCAGAGAGTCCAAAGCTTACTGAGGACAGTAAGGTTCAAGAGGGGGAGGATTTTATCATCAAGAGTCAGACAGAGACTCAACCTGAAGCTGTCCCCAAGACACAATCTACTGAAAAAACCAGTACGCCAGACGCCCATCCACTTACAGAAACCCCAAAGAGGAGTAAACCATTTGTCCTTCCACCATATAAACCCCAATTACCCTTTCCCCAAAGGTTCAAGAAGGAGCTTACTGAGAAGTACAAGGCGCTCTTTGATAAGCAGATGAAAGACATTGAGGTGAAGATTCCAATTCTGGATGCGTTTATGCTAATACCTCCATACCAGAAATTTCTCAAGGATGCAGTTAAGGAGAGAACTCAAACAGTCGAGGGTATGGTCGTACCGACACACGAAATTAGCGCCATAATCCAAAGGAAAGTTGTACCAAAAAAGCTTGGTGATCCTGGAAACTTTACAATCACATGCTCGCTTGGACCCCTATCATTCAACAAGTGTCTCTGCGATCTAGGCGCCTCAATCAGTCTCATGCCGCTTTCAGTTGCAAAGAGGTTAGGCTTTGTTGATTACAAGCCCTGCAAAATCTCATTGATTCTGGTGGATAGGTCCGTGAGAATCCCCCATGGCATCCTAGAAGACCTTCCTGTGAAGGTGGGGGGAGTTGAGATACCAATGGATTTTGTTGTACTGGAGATGGAAGAAGAACCTAAGGACCCTCTGTTATTTGGAAGACCTTTATTGGCCACAGCAGGCGCTTTAATTGATGTTAGGAATGGAGTCATCGAACTGAATCTGGGTCCAGATCTTAGAATGAAATTCAACATCAATGACGCGATTAAAAAACCAACGATCGAAGGTCAGGTGTTCTCAATGCAAGAGATGGACACCCTTGCTGACGAGCTGTTAGAGGAATTGGCAGCAGAGGATCAACTGCAAGTTGCTCTGACAAAACCAGCCGCTGAGGGGTACCTGAGTATGGAAGCTGAATTCTACGCCAACCTGTTGGATTGTCACAGGCCAATCAAGAGTTCAGCGGGGATTGACGAATTGGACTCGAGTGTATTTGAGGCAGACTCGAGACAGAGACTCGAGCTGCAAGTGCTCGAGTGCGCTACGCCTGACGTTACTGATGACTGGTCCGAGCTCATGGCACCCAAAGTAGAGCTGAAACCACTCCCTGCAGGACTGAGGTACGCTTTTCTGGGGTCCAATTCAACTTATCATGTGATTGTGAATGACGCATTGAATGATGATGAATTGAATATGCTTTTGACTGAGCTTAAACGTTTTAGAAAAGCCATAGGATACACGCTTAAGGATATTAGAGGAATCTCTCCAAGTTTTTGCATGCATAGGATACACTTAGAAGATGAATCTCATTCTAGTGTAGAGCCCCAGAGGAGATTGAATCCGAACCTTAAAGAAGTGGTTAAAAAGGAGATACTTAAGTTGCTAGACGCTGATGTTATATATCCAATCTCTGATAGTAAGTGGGTCTCACCTGTGCATTGTGTTCCTAAGAAAGGGGGTATTACAGTGGTTAAAATGATAAAAACGAATTAATACCCACTAGAACCATAACGCGGCATAGGATGTGCATAGACTATAGGAGGTTGAATTCATCTAGCATAAAAGATAATTTTCGTTTGCCTTTTATTGATCAGATGGTTGAAAGGTTGTCTGGTAAAAAGTATTATTGTTTCCTTGACGGGTACAGTGGGTTCTTCCAGATCCCTATACAGCCGGATGATCAGGAAAAAACTACTTTTACCTGCCCTTATGGCACTTTCGCTTACAAATGCATGCCGTTTGGGTTGTGCAATGCTCCTGCTACATTTCAGCGTTGTGTGACTTCCATTTTCTCGGATTTGATTGAGGACGTAGTCGAGGTGTTCATGGACGATTTTTCCGTCTATGGCTCTTCCTACTCCTCTTGTTTGTCAAATTTGTGCAGGGTGCTTAGCAGGTGCGTGGAGACCAACCTAGTGCTCAACTGGGAGAAGTGTCACTTCATGGTTCAGGAAGGTATAGTGTTGGGGCACACAATATCTGAGAGGGGTATTGAGGTTGACAAGGCAAAGATTAAGGTCATGGCTCAACTGCAACCCCCTAAGACAGTGAAGGATATTAGAAGTTTTTTGGGTCACGCTGGGTTCTAGAGAAGATTCATCAAGGATTTCTCCAAAATTGCAAGGCCCCTGACGAGCCTACTATGCAAAGAGGTCGAGTTCAATTTCAACCCCGAATGTCTCGAAGCGTTCCTTAAGATCAAAGAGGCGCTGATATCTGCTCCAATAGTCCAAGCTCCAGACTGGGACCTCCCATTCGAGATCATGTGTGATGCAAGCGATTTTGCTGTTGGAGCAGTCCTGGTTTAGAGAAAGGACAAGAAGTTGAACGTGATACCCTACGCCACTCGGACTCTAGACAACGCCCAAACCAAGTACGCCACCACAGAAAAGGAACTCCTTGCTGTAGTTTTTGCTTTTGAGAAATTCAGATCATACTTGGTGGGATCCAAGGTCATTGTTCACACTGATCACGCAGCGTTGAAATATCTTATGAAGAAAAAAGACGTCAAGCCGAGACTACTGAGATGGATACTGCTGCTGCAAGAGTTTGATTTAGAGATTGTGGACAAACCTGGAGTGGAAAACGGGGTTGCAGATCACCTGTCACGAATGATGATTGAGGACTCGACCCCTATTGATGACTCAATGCCAGAAGAGCAACTCATGACTCTGGGAGCAGAAGAGAATTGCTCTCAAATCAACAAGAAGTTAGCTGGATCCACTCTACCTTGGTATGCATATTTAGTCAATTACTTAGTCGTGGGTGAAGTGCCTAGCTGCTTGGACGCCTATCAGAGGAAGAAGTTTTTCAGAGACGTCAACCACTACTTCTGGGATGAACCCTACTTATATAAGAAGGGAGCAGACGAGTTATTCAGAAGGTGCATAGCAGAAGAAGAGGTTCATGGTGTTCTGGAGCATTGTCATGGGTCTGCTTACGGTGGACATTTCGCCACGTTCAAGACAGTCTAAAAGATTTTGCAATCAGGGTTATGGTGGCCGACAGTGTTCAGGGACACTCAAGATTTCATCTCCAAGTGTGATCCATGTCAGAGAATGGGTAGTATCAGCAGAAGGAACGAGATGCCGCAGAACCCAATTCTAGAGGTTGAGATATTTGACTGCTGGGGAATCAATTTCATGGGACCTTTAAATCCACCATCTCATGGGAATCGCTACATTCTCGTCGCAGTAGACTACGTCTCGAAGTGGGTAGAAGCTGTGGCAAGTCCGACTAATGATGCTAGAGTCGTCATCAAGCTGTTCAAGAACATCATTTTCCCAAGATTTGGTGTGCCTCGTGTTGTAATAAGCGATGGAGGCTCCCACTTTATCAACAAGGTGTTTGAGAACCTACTAAAGAAAAATGGAGTTAAGCATAAGGTAGCTACGCCTTATCATCCACAAACTAGTGGTCAGGTGGAGGTTTCAAACAAGCAGATCAAGGCTATTTTAGCTCAAGTTGTTGGGGTGTCAAAACGTGATTGGGCCGTGAAGTTGGACGACGCCCTCTGGGCTTACAAAACAGCCTTCAAGACACCATTTCAGCTTTTGTATGGAAAAGCATGTCATCTGCCTGTTGAGATAGAGTACAAGGCACTGTGGGCCACGAGGTTCATAAATTTTGATCTCAAAACTGCTCAGGAGAAAAGGGTCCTGAATCTGCATGAGTTAGAGGAGGACATATTTGAAGCCTACGAGAGCTCGAAATTGTACAAGGAAATGATGAAAGCATTCCACGACAAGAAGATTGCACACAAGAATATCACGCCAGGCGACCAAGTGTTACTGTTTAACTCGAGGCTAAAATTGTTCCCAGGAAAGTTGAAGTCAAAATGGTCAGGTCCATTTCGAGTGAAAGAAGTTTTGCCATATGGAGCTATTACATTGATCAACAGGGAAGGAAACGATTTCACTGTGAATAAGCAGAGGGTTAAGCAGTATCGAGCCGATGAGACTATTCACGAGAGAACCTCAGTTTCTCTCGATGAACCAATTGACCTTTGAAAGAGTGAAAGTCAAGCTCAGTGACTATAAACAAGCGCAGTTCGGAGGCAATCCTATGCATATCCTTGAACATATCCTAATTAAGCTTTTACATATTTGTTTTACCTAATTTTTGCATTTAGCTCACAATTTTATTTTCAGGAACTCGAGTACCAGGGCATCTTCAAGACACTGGTCGAGTTAAAAAAAAAAAAAATTAAAAAAAAAAGAAAAGAAAAGTTAGTTTGAAGAGACATATTTGTCTCCTTCAACTGCACCTTCACGAGGGCTTGTCCCCCACTCTTCATCCTTTTTAAATGAACGCTTCTTCTTCATCTTACCTCACCTTCTCTTTCCTTTCTTTGAAGAAGCCTCCGCGAACTCGAGCCTCAACGCAGTAGCCGCGCCTCCCCGTCTCTCACTCGCGCTCAAGTCTTAGCTCTCACCTCTCGCAAACTCGAGTCCCGACAGTCCCGCCACGCACGCGCCGTCACGCACCCCGCAGCCAGCTCGAGCTCGCATCCACGCTCCGACCCTCTTCTCCCCTCTCGGCACTCGAGCCCGAGCCCCAGCCGTCACTCACCCACACGTTGTCACGCCGTCACACAGCCGCCACCAAAGCTCGAGCTGAGACACTCGACACCCATCTCGAGCCCCAGCCGTTACTCACCCGCACGCCGTCACGCCGTCACGCAGCCATCTTTATATTATATAATTAATATATTATATATTATATGTTATACATTATATACTATATATTATATACTATATATTATATTTATATATTATATGTATAATTTCTTTTTAATATATATTTCATATTTCATATTACGAGTTTAACTTAAGCTCACTAAGGGTTGAATTTGGTGTTATTGATTTCAGCTGCTACCCACAGTATGAGGAGATCAGGTGAAGGATCATCGAGGCGCAAAAGTATTCCGTCTCTCGTTGATTCGCCTATCAATTTGAATGACGAGGACTCGGATTCGGAAGTCCCGCAATTAATCCGCCGGACTAGTAGACGTAGCGGTAAAGAGGTCATGAGGGAAAACAGGCAGGCGGACCGCACAGTGAAAATTAATGACGAATCAAGTAGTGTTGAAATTGAAGAGGACGACTGGGAAAACGAAAGCCTGTACCAGAATATACCGCACAAGCAGGTGCTGAAGGATCTCAAACAGATACCTGTAGCGTCTACCCGTTACCTTCACCGCGAAACGATGATGCAATTGGGAATTGCCAGAGACGTTGAACAGATGCTATGGAACGTAGGGCTGACACAGTTTGTCTCGTACCCCAGAGAGACATATGCCGCGGAAACGACTCAATTCCTAGCATCAGTTGAACTGCGTGAGTACTTAGACGATGAGGAGAGGCTGAAGAGTAATGATGGGTTTGGAATGCTAACATTTACTGTAAACGGCAGAAGGTACTCCTTCTCTGCAACACAGTTCGAGCAGCTCTTCACTCTTCCTCCATCAGACGGTCGTGCCACCGATTTCAATGATGAAGAGCTCAAAATGCTCTGGAAAGTTATTGGCACTCTAGAGGAGTACAACGCCTCTTCCAGTAAAAGCTTCAAGATCCGGAACCCCGTCATTCGATACTTCCACAAGATTCTCGGGACTTCTTGTTTTGCAAGGCACGAGTCCGACAATGTGCGACGTCCCGAACTCGAGATGATAGACGAAACACTCCTGGTAATACTGAACAGCTTCAACCACGGAATGCGGTATGAAGGGAACCGCAACAAGAACGGATTTACCCGGGTTCTAATGAAGCAACTAATCAGCTATAAGGTCTGGGCGAGGGCTTAAGTCCAAGGCAAACGCTTCTATCTGTGTAGGAGGCATAGTGACAAGAATTCTGGAAGCTGCAAGCGTTAGCATAAGATCAAGGGAATCAATACCCCCAGAATATCTCGACATGATGTACCTCATTCATCACAAGGTACTAAAGAGGGGGACAGCGCGAGGCGCTTGGCTGTATAGGTTTATTCTACCCGGGGAAAGCTCAGACTCATTAATACAACTCCCGAATGTCGAGTGCACTCAACTGGCGCTCTAGTGCAACATTGCCTTCTTACCACCCTCAAGTCTCATAACTGCAGGTAGAACATGAGTAAGCCGACAGGAAGAAGCACCAAAAGTGCCCACAGCGAGTGTTGCCGAGCCGAACTGCTACTATTTCGAGCCCTATGTAGACCCCAAAATGCCCAAAGGACTACAGGAGGCGCACAGCAGAATCAATCTCCTCTCCAAGATCGGGAAGTGGAACGCCAATACGGTGAAATCTGTAGTTGAAAAGCTCGGTAGCCTCACACTGAGGAAGAGCTCGAGCAGAAGGCGCGAACACGCAGAGCGTACAGCCAGAGAACCTTCACCACAACCACGGAGACGATTGACGTCAGTTGCCAGACCACCCTCTAACCTCGGGCAACCAATACAACCACACAGAGCCTCATCATACGAGCACAAGGCACCGTCCCAATTGCATCAGAGAAACCCAACAGAAGAGGTCCTTGTCTTCGATCTCAACACAACCCAGGAGCTAACAGAGCAGGCCACTAAGGCGGAAACCAGCTATGAACCACCAAGGCAGCGTAGAGCGACAAGCAGACGCTCCAGAAGTCACACACGCAGAGAACGCACACGCAGCATTGAGCCTCATGTTGAACCAGAGGTGCAGCCCCAACAACTTACACTTCAGACTGGAATTCCCTGGATAGACAGCCAAGGCTCGGGTCACATTAGTCAGCACAAATCGACTCTGTATCCCAACACACTACAGCCAGGGTACGAATTTTTCACTCCTATGAGCTCGACATACGACCACGCCAGTCCTAACGAGCAGCAATACCAAGATACTGAAGGCATGGAGATGGATCCGGCTGGATGGTCCCTTTTCTGCCACTAAGGTACGACTGCACCACTCCTTGTGTATATACCACTGCATACTTTTACTACGTTTGCTGGTCTAGGATCCTTTTTCATTCTTTTATCTACACAAGGGACTGTGTGATTTAAGTCTGGGGGAGGATTCTAGATTTCATTTGATCACGTTTTCTTTGTTCTTATTTTGCTTTTCATGCATCCATATCCTACATTGCATCACACGTATGTCATAGAAAAAAAAAATCGTTAAAACTTTCGAAAAACACAAAAACAGAGTGTCATGTAGTTTGCATTCATTTTAGGCTCGAGTCTAGTTAAGCATAAGGGACCATGATGATTTCGCCTTGCAAGCTTGCTGACTTTTGTCCTAGACTCAACGCCCTAAGTTAATGTTGTTTGCTGCACCATGCTAAGAACGTTTAATCTTTAGTTCATTGCTTTTCTGAAAGTGCTGTGATAAGACGGCACTCCTTACCAAGTGATAACCCAAAATCAATGTTTAATTATCAGGGCTATGCATTGAATTTGAACTCGTAGATTACATAATACTCGGATTTCCTTACTCCATCTTGCATTTTATCCTGTTAATTCGAGTAGACTCCCACCTTGACCATTGCCTCCTTTTGAGCCCTACATTGTTTGCGTGTGATTGTGAGGCCTTTTTAAGGTTTAATCTTGGTATAACGTGTTAGGTGAGTACCGACAGGAACAAGGTTTCATTTAGTTTCTGGTTCACGCTTTGGATTAGACTAGGCATAGGTAGTGTAGGGGTGTGGGAAATCCATTCACTTTGGTTAAGAAAGCATATGTTAACGAATCTAAGGGGAGAACATGGGATAAAGCATAGCCATACTCTAGTAAAGGTTTGTGGAGATTAAAAAAAAAAAAAAAAAAAAAAGTGAGAACCATTGTCGTATTGTGATACAAGCCAGAACCACTAGAAGTGCTGAATTAAGTGACCCTCCCTTTAGATTAACAACGGAAAACAAGCTTGGGAAATTGATTATATTGAGCGCTTGGCTGAAGGAATGTGTTGCCATTTTTATTTAAAAGGGTAGATATAGGAATCGATTTCTGGGTTTTAGAATGAATAGGTTGGAGCTCGAGTTGGGTGCACTGGGTAGATGAGACCTTGTTTCTGTATGTATCCGTTGGCATTCACCTTTAACCTTATGCTAAAGCTTATTCCATTCTGAGTGATCCCTGAGCAGATTTGACTAGCCATTACGTTGAAAAGATCACTTTTATCTCTTAAGTCATTCCCTTAGCCAAACGAGTTCTTATGAAATGTGTAACTTGATTCACGGTTTTAAACTAACTGAATGTCAAAAGGAGCGACTAATTTGAATGCATTTGTAGGGTGAGTTTTGGCATAGATCGAGCTACTATTTGCATGGTTAAAGTTTAGCACTGTAGTTCAGAACATTAAAGTAGGACGCTGAGTGTTAGTATTTGAGTGAGCTTGCTTTGGTTTTGAGTCCCCGTTTAACAACTTCTCCTCCGAGCCTGTTCTTGCATTTGCTCGAGGGCAAGCAAATGATAAGTTTGGGGGAGTTGATATACACATTTTTAGCACGCATTAGGAACCTCATTTAACTACTATGAGCATACATTTCTACTACATTTTCATCCTAGATAGGCTCATTCATACGCATTAGCATATACATTGCATTCAAGGAGGTTTTGAGGTAGTATAGCACATAAACAGAAGATTCAGGAGTCTTAGAAGCTGAAGAGTCACAGAAGCTGAAAATTCACAGGAGCTGAAGAGTCACAGAAAGAGCGGCCCAACTCGAGTGCACACTCCGCGGCCCAACTCGAGCCCAACTCGAGTGCACACTCCGCGGCCCCAACTCGAGCCCAACTCGAGTGCACACTCCGCGGCCCAACTCGAGCCCAACTCGAGTGCACACTCCGCGGCCCAACTCGAGCCCAACTCGAGTGCACACTCTGCGGCCCAACTCGAGCCCCACTCGAGTGCACACTCCGCGGCCCAACTCGAGCCCAAGCTCGAGTATCCACCTTGCGGTTCAGCTCGAGTCCACGACACGCTGATTCTCATCTTGGGCCGATTTGGTCCAGGGCTTTTCTGAGGAATGAGTATAAATAGTTTTAGAAGTTGCGAAAATAAAACCTAGTTTTTACAATTGCTTTTCTTGCGAACTCAGAGCTTTGTAATAAAACAAAAAATCTTCTGATTTCAAGTTTACTTTTTTATGCAATTCAGTTTTACATTAAGCGTTGATTTCATACTTTGGTCGAGTTTTTTTATTGATGCAATCAAACATTGAATTCGTGCTTGTTGTTAAACTCATGAATTCTGAGTAGTCACCTAGGGTTTCTGAGGATGAGTTAGGTAAATTATGTTCTAATTTACAACGAAAGACTTGTAAAGGAGTTGGGAAATTAGGTTCTAATATACAAACAAACCCTTGTAAAGGTGTTGGTAAACACTAAACTAACAACTTTTTAAAATAAATTTCATCGTAAAGGAGTTGGTACATGTTTACAACGAGTTATAATTAATATTATAATTAATTTTATAATATTAATGTTTACAAGGAGTTATGAACGAATTTGGAAATTTGGTAAAGACGTTTTTGGTGTTACTTAATTGGTTTTTTAAAAATCTAATGTACATCGTAAAAACGTCTCCAAATATTAGATTTCGTTGTAAAAACGTCTTAAATTTGCAAATCCTTTACGGCGAATTTAATTATGAGAATTCTAATTAAGTTATAATTAATATTTAACCGTGTATACAAGTCGACTATGATGATCCATTTTATCTACCATGGTTTCATGAATTGATTCAAGGTCCAATTGCTAAGATAACAACAACACCCATGTATTTCATAAGAGGATACAAACTTCATACCTTTGAGTACAGTAAAAGGCAGGCAACCGCCAATTGGGGAGTATGTGTGAATGATGCAATCAATTTATATGAGATCTTGCAAGAAATCATTGAAGTAGAATTTGTAGGATTAATTAGGCTGAATCTGATTAAGCTACAGACCTAGTTGTGAATTTACCATTTAGTTTTCGATGAGGATCGTGAATTTGATGAAAGTGATGATCTCAATATTGTAAATGATAGTAATGGTGAAGAATCTGATTGACTTCATTGCTTAATATGTATGAACATGTTAATTGATAATATATCAAGTATGAACAATTTATAAATATTGTACTAAGATATATATATATATATATATAACTGTGGGAAACATATATATTACAATCAAACACATATATAGAAAAACCAAAAATATATTATCATAAGAAAAAAAATTGTTTTCTACTTTCTAATTTACGACGAAAATTTAATTTTTTTTTACCTACTAATTTACGATGAAAACGTTTTTTTAAAAAAGTTTTTTTTATACCATCTAATTTACGACGAAATTTCTTTTTTATATTTTTTACTAACTCTTTTACGACAAAGTACAAGACGTAAACCAAAGATAATAATATGGTGTAAACCCTCTATTTAATAGATGATTCCAAACATTTTCTACTCGGGCAAATTTTGTAATTTTACCTTTCCGACAAGGACAAAACATCTTACTCGATTCAAGCGTGATTTCAGTTTGACTAGCTTGTGCTGCATGAATATTTCTACCCTGTTTATAAACTCATTTGTCACGATTCTAGTAGCATCTCTATGCACATACATCCACTTCTGTTGCTCGTATATATCACCACCAAAAGACATTTTTTGGTTTTTAATTTCCAAATATGAGTAGTTTACAACATATGTAACTAACCTAAAATATCTAATTTTAAATATCGTCTTTAAATGGTTGTAACAGATTCCGTCCTAAAAGACTTGCAAATTTGAGACGTTTTTACAACAAATCTAATATTTTAATACGTTTTTACGATGTATGTTAGATTTTTTTACTAACCAATTATGTATCACGAAAAATATGTTTACTGAATTTCCAAATTTGTTTTTAAGTCATTGTAAACAATAATTGTCGTAAATATGTTGCAAGTTGGGGAATATTTTACAACGAATTGGTTTGTACATGGTAAAGCGTTGTCAATTCATCATAAAGTGCCAACAGCTTTACAACGAAAATTTTTGTTGTCAATTTACAACTCTTTTACGACGAAATACAATTACGTCGAAAAAGAGTTGGTAAAACGTCCCTCACGTACACATCTTCAGAATGTCGTAAATGAGCGTTGTTAAACTTATGTTTTCTTGTAGTGTTTTGCCTCTCGGATTCTCTTTTCACACCTTTTGTTCCTTCTCTCAGCAACTTCTTACACACCATCAAAGGTGAGTCATGTTCCCTTTTATTCACCAAAAACATCACACTCCTTTCACACCTCTACCATCTTTCTTCTTCTTTCAACATTTGACCCAAAAGTGATATTTTCTCTTTCAGGAATAGAATAAGAAGGCCAAGCAACAAATCCAACTTCGCAGCCCACTAGAAGACCCATTAACACAATTTTTTACGACTAATGGGCCAACTACTCATTTCAGCCCATCACGGCCCAAGACAGGATAGAAAGGGCAGAAGACGTTCCACATTCTCCACCTCGTCTTCTTCACCACAACCCAAGTATCGAGAGAGAATCCGAATACCGAGAGGGATATTCTTTCATCTTCTCCGCTGCAAATCCAAAAATCGGAGAGACTTCACCATCATCTTTGTTCCCTCTTCTATTGGCCAAGCATCCTCACTAGACCACACCTAATTCTATCCAAGAGGCCTAGTGACCCTATCGAAGAGAAAATAATTGGAGCAAGGGGCGCATGAGATTCCAATCGTTTAAGGGGAAAAAGAGTCGTTGGAGAAGTGGTCCCCACAGTCAAAGCGGTCCCAATATGATAGTTGGGATGTCAGTGGTCCAGGTGGTTCCCAACGGTTAACGTGGTCCCAAATATGACCGTTGGGGAAAGTGGTCCCAATGGTCCCCCCCCCCCCCCATTACGACAACCTCTCTCTCTCTCTTTCTTCTTGTCTCTTATGTAATTTTCTCTCTTCTATATATATTGATTGTATGGATGAACAAAGATTTTAATGAGAAAATGTTTCTTTCAAATACTTTTCACTCTCGTTGTTCTCTTTTCAATCTCTAAGGGTTTTTAGCAATTTTGGCTTGTTAGAACCCAAAACTTACATGGTATCAGAGCGATTCTAGGCTGCGTTTTCTCATTCCATTCTCTGTGTTTTACTCTCATCAAATCAAACTCTGTTTCTCCAAATCTCCATTGTTGTCCGTACATCGTCTTCCTCAAAACGAGTGTACGGATCAGAGCCTTCATTAGGGTTAAATCTTGGATCGTTGTTTGGGTTGATCAAAAGCTTCTTCCTTTCTCGTATTCAAGCTAAAATCTCAGAAAAGTTTCAACTTTTTCCTTTAAAAATCGCAAAGGCTCAAAACTTTCTTCGTTTGTTCAAGAAGTGGTTTTCTTTGGATCTCAAAAGACGGTATGAATCAAAGAATAGGTTGGATTCCTTGAACAGGAGTTACTTTGGTTGCATCTCAAGATAAAGGTTAGACCTTTCTCTGTCTTTGGGTAAGAAATTTTCATCTTTCTCACTTAAAATAAGATTGAAGCTATGGATCCTTCCAAAGTTCCGACGGTTCCGATTATGCTCAAGGGACCGAACTATCTTCTATGGTCACGAGCTGTCAAGACGACTATATGTACTAAACGAGGTTATTGAAGTCAAGTGGTGAAGGAAAGACCTCCAAGAGAACAAAGCTCTAGCGGCAAAAAAGACTATAGAGAATACATCGATGTAGACGATGAGTGGTTCCTCACCACCTACCTCTTGATCCTAAGCCTGAACCCTTGGACACTCTCCAGTCACTGAATATACCGCTGCATAACTCCACACAACCCGATAACCCGGTAACTCCAAAGACCTCTGAGACAGTCACGACCGTCAATCCGGCCTCGATCCTGGATTCGACCGCGTATACCGATCCGACTATCATCCAAGGCACGTCTATCTCCAATCCAGACTCTCCACCACTACGCAGAAGTTCCCAGCTTTGAAGACAAACTCGGCCTTACTATTATGCTCACGCCGTGAACAATCCGCCGCAAGTGGTATTCTCTCTTGATTCTTTACCTTCCCCGTTTCATGCTTTTCTTGGAAAATTTGAGATGGGAGAGGTTCCTAAGACATTTGAGGAAGCTACACAATGTAAGGAGTGGATGGATGCTGTTGAAAATGAAGCTAAGGCTATGGAGACGAATATGACGTGGGTCGAGGCCGACTTACCTTCCAGCAAGAAGACTGTGTCATGTAAATGGGTCTTTACTATAAAGTATAGACCAGATGGCGAAGTGGAATGCTACAAGGCATGACTAGTGGCCTGCGGGTTTACCCAAACATATGGTGAAGACTACACAGACTTGTTTGCACCGGTTGCCAAACTACACACGATAAGGGTTGTACTTTTCGTTGCTATTAATCTTTCTTGGGAGTTATGGCAGATGGATGTCAAGAATGCCTTCCTTCAAGGCGACCTTGATGAGGAGGTCTATATGACTCCCCCTCCGGGGCTCGAATCACAATTTACATCCGGGAAAGTGTTACGACTTCGTAAAGCCATATATGGGTTGAAACAATCCCCTCGGGCATGGTACCACAAACTCTGCTGCACCCTCCGTGACCGTGGCTTCTAGAAATCCGAGGTGGATCACACGTTGTTCACATTATGCAGTCTAAAGGGTATTGTAGTCGTCTTAATCTACGTTGATGACCTTATCATTTCCGGCAATGATAAGGAAAGTATTCGTGATACAAAATCCTATCTACATTCTGTTTTTGATATTAAGGACTTGGGGCACTTGACATACTTCTTTGGCATTGAGTTTTGCTGTTCTTCGGACGGCATATTCCTTTCCCAAAGGAAGTATACTCTTGATCTTATTCATAAGACAGGGATGGACAACTCAAGACCGGCTAACACCCCCTTGAGGATGGGTATAAGGTCAGCCAAGAGGGGGAGAAAGAGGATGAGCCGTTTGATGATCCGAAGCACTACAGGATACTTGTCGGTAAGCTCATATACTTAACTATTTCTCGGCCTAACCTTTGTTTTGCAGTGAACCAACCAAGTACCAATGGTCTATGATCGAACGGATTCTTCGGTACATTAGAGGAAGGTCGGGCCAAGGCATATGGATGGGTAAGAATGCTAGTACTGTAATTTCTGGATATTGTGATACTGATTGGGCATGTGATCGAAATGACCGGAAGTCCACCACCGGATATTGCACGTTTGTCTGAGGGAATTTGCTTACTTGGAAGACCAAGAAGCAGAAAGTTGTGGCTTGTTCAACAGCGGAATCAGAGTATCGTGCTATGAGGAGACTTACCGATGAGTTAGTGTGGCTTAAGGCCATCCTCAAAGATCTAGGCTGCGAGACAACTGAGCCGATCATCATGCACTGCGACAACCAAGCCGCAATCCATACAGCCAATAACTCGGTCTTCCATGAGAGAACCAAATGCATCGAGGTGGACTGTCACAAGGTCCGAGAATGGATTGCCAGGGGAGTAACTCTCCCGTGTTACACACCAAGTGGAGATCAGCTGGCGGACATCTACACTAAGGCTGCAAGTACCAAGGTTTGCAATCATATATATGGCAAACTCAGGCTTGTGAGTCTTGACAGCACTTGACCTCACGTCTCCTGAGTCCAAAGTATACATGCTCTTTTTCCCTTGGTAAGGTTTTGTCCCACCGGGTTTTCCTTACTAAGGTTTTTTACCGAGGTGTATGCTTTGGGCTCTCCAAGCTAAGTCTCCATTACATTACGGCTTAGCTTGAGGGGGAGTATTGGCCAAGCATCCTCACTAGGTCACACCTAATTCTATCCTAGAGGCCTAGTGACCCTATCGAAGAGAAAATAATTGGAGCAAGGGGCACATGAGATTCCAATCCTTTAAGGGGAAAAGAGCCGTTGGAGAAGTGGTCCCAATAGTCAAAGTGGTCCCAATATGACTGTTGGGACGTCAGTGGTGCAGGTGGTCCCCAATGGTCAATGTGGTCCCAAATATGACTGTTGGGGAAAGTGGTCCCAATGGTCCCCCCCCCCCCATTACGACAGATAAAAACTCTCGCCGTCTTCTCTGCCACCCTCTTCGACATGCACGAATACCGAAGAAACTCCTAGAAGATTATTCTTCCACCGCTAAAATTGATCGCTGAGCAAGCCCAATCGATCCAACGTCGTCTCAAATTTCTTAACCGGCAAAGATTTTGTCAAAATATCTGCCGGATTCTCCAAGGTATTAATTTTCTTCAAAATCACTTCTTCTTCTTCGGTTAATTCTCTTAAGAAGCTCATCCTGACTTCCATATGTTTCGTTCTCTCGTGATAAACACTATTCCATGCGAGACATATGGTGCTTTGAGAGTCACAAAGATTTTTGCATCCAATTCTTCAAAGCCCATTTCGCAGGTAATCCCTTTTAAACACATAGCCTTTTTTGCACTAGTGACATGTACTCTACTTCCATTTTTGACAGGGCCACCCAACTCTGCAGTCCATATCTCTAGCTAACGGTGTTTCCTCCAACCTGAAAGACGTAGCCGGTTATATACCTTCTTCTGTCAAGGTTAGCCGCATAGTCACTATCACAATATCCCACTATCTTTATGCTTTCAGTTTTCTTGAAAGTTAGGCTCAAATCTTTTGCTTGTTTTAGATACCTTAGAATCCATCTAACTACACTCCAATGTTATTTGCCAGGATTACTCATGAAGCAGCTAACAAGACCAACAACATAGGCCAAGTCCGCACGTGATCCCACCATCACATACATTGGACTACCCACACCACTAGCATAAGATACGTTCTCCATCTCCTTCTCATGATCCTTAGCACTAGATAACTTGAAATGAGAACCCATAGGAGTATGAACTGCTTTTAATTCTGTCTGACTGAACGTTTTTATGATTTTATCAATATAAACCTTCTGAGATAATCTCATAATTCCATTCACTTTGTCCCGTGTAATGTCAATACCAAGAATCCTCCTTGCTCCTCCCAAATCTTTCATTTTAAACTCACTACTTAATAACCTCTTTAACATGTTGATTTCTTTCATGTCATTCGATATTAGTAACATATCATCAACATAAAGAAGCAAATAAATGTAGCAAACCTTCCTGAATTCTCTTAAATACACGCAAGTGTCAAAATCACTTATGTTGTAACCCTGAGATTGAATGAACTCATTGAATCTCAAATTCCACTGCCTTGATGCTTCTTTGAAATTGTATAATGACTTATGCAACAAACATACATTTCCTTCTCTTTTATATCCTTCAGGTTGCTGCATGTAGATTTTCTCATTTAGATTTCCATGTAAGAACGTTGTCTTCACATCCATCTATTCCAACTCCATATCAAAATTCACCACAATTGAAAGCATTAATCTTATAGTAGTATGTTTAACCACAAGAGAAAACACCTCATGATAATATATTCCTTCAATTTGCGTGAACTCCTTTGCAAGCAATATACCCTTGAACCTTTGTTCTTCAACCCCTGGTATGTCTGGTTTCACTTTGTAAATCCACTTACACCATATGGTTCTTAGATCATTAGTCATAAGAATGTCAGACCAAGTCTGATTCTTGCAAGAATCTATTTCTTCATTCATAGCAGCAATCCAAGATTCACGATCCTTTTCACTAACAGCCTCTGTGTATGTTTTTGGCTCATCAAAATTCACCACATCTGCAATATTTAGTGCATAATATGCCACATTGTTTTCAATGAATCTGCTGGGACGTCTGATTTCTCTTCTACTTTTGTCCCTTGCCAAAAAATAATCATCATATCCAGCATCCTCCAATTTTGTTTCAGTTTCTATATTTACTTCTTTTGATTCATTATTCGGATCAAAAAGAACTCCACCTTGATATGTGCCATGATCAACATCATTTGATTTCTTAGCTTCCCTTGAATCCGCATGCAGCACAAAAGTTACTCTTTTATTCTTGTTGACATCCTTTCTCTTTTCTAATTCAACTGAAACTTTGTCAAATTCTTTGTAGACCACACCCTCATTGAAAATTACATCTCTGTTTATTATGCATCTTTTGTCCTCCAAACTCCATATTTTGTAAACCTTAACTCCCTGTGGATATCCCATAAAGATTATTTTTTTAGCTCTAGGCTTCAATTTCCCTTGATCAACATGAAAATAAGCCAAACAGCCAAATCTTCTCATGTGAGAAAAATCCAATTCCCTTCATGTCCACAATTGTTCTGATATTTGAAAGTCAATGGGCTTTCAAGGAGTTTTGTTCAATATGTAGACTACAGTTGACGCAGCCTCGGCCCAATATGATTCTGACAGTCCTGTCTCTGTCTAAAAACTCATAACCTTTTCGAGAATTGTCATGTCCAGCCTCTCAGCAATGCCATTTTGCTGTGGAGTGTATAGGCAGGTTTTGTGTCTCTTAACACCCTCCTGATCACAGTAATCATCGAAAGTCTTGTTATAGTAATCTAAACCGTTATCTGTTCTCAAAACTTTTAAACTTTTTCCACTCTGATTCTCAGTCAAGGTTTTCCAATCAATAAACTTTCCATATGTCTCATCCTTTGTTATCAAGAAATAGAACCATAATTTTATTGTGAAGTCATCAATAAATGATATATAATATTGACTTTTCGCCAAAATTGGAGTTACATTTGGTGATTCATGAATTCCCTTCTTGAATGGTGTTCGACGCGAATTTCCCAAAATACACGTCTCACATTTCTTGAAGTCTTTGATCTCACTTGACTTTATTAGCCCCTTCTCCTTTAGCAACTTCATGTTTGCAACACTCATGTGTCCCAATCTATTATGTCATAGATCAATCAGATTTTTTGCCACAAATGTCACATTAGCTTCAACCCTGTCTGGTTTTCCATCAAGGAAATACAAATTATCTCTGTAATTAGCTGTCAAGACCTCCTTATCATCCTTGAAAACTTGTAATCTAAAATTTCTAGATTTATACCAACATCCAAGCATTTCAGTTGTTCCAGAGATATTAGGTTCCTTCTAGCCATAGCCGAAAATCTCAGTTGTGATAGAATCACCATTGAGCCATCAAGATTCAGAAACCTTATCTTCCCTATAACAGTCACATCGCAGCTAGTGTCATTCCCCATCAGGATTTTACCTCCATCGATTTCTTCTACATCAAACATGAGATCCTTTCTAAATGTCACGTGATACAAGCATCCAGAATCTATTACCCACTCATCTCCAATTTTACCATCTGATGCCACAAGTATTAACGGTTTCTTCTGCACAGCCACAACAACACTTGCCTCCGCTTTTCCTGACTTACTATCATTCTCATAATGCCTCCTCTTGGGAAAATCCCTCTTGAAGTAATCCTCTGAACCGCAAAACCAGCATTGTTTATTCTTGGTTCTCGACTTGGATATACTTTTATCCTTTTGTTTTCCCTTTGATGTTGACACCTTTTCACTCCTTCCTCTGTTCTGAAAGACCAAACCCTCTGTTGTAGGCTGCAACTTGTACAATCCCTTTTCTTTTAACTCCATTTCAATAGAATAAGTCAAGCTCACAATATCATGTACTGTGATTGTTTCTCTTCCCATGTTGTACTTTAAGGTGTGAACAAGGGTGTCAAATTGTTTTAGTAAGCTATTCATTCGAATGGCTGCCTTGTCTTCATCACTCATATCAACATGAACACTTGCTAGACAAATATTAGCTTGTTAAAAGCATCGAGATTTTTGTCCAGATTCTTTCCTGCATCCATTTCGAAAGCATAGAATCTCTGCTAAGGTTAAATCTGTGCGGAAGCATTTTCACCTGATACTCAGCTTTTAAAGCCATTCATGTGTCATATTAAGATCTCTCTCTTTTAACCGATTTGAGCACTGCATCAGCCAAGCTTGAGCATAATAGATCCTTAGCCTTTTTATCTTTAGTTTTCCATCTCGGATCTGTTTTTGCCTTTTCAAGCTTTTCTTCAGCAGCTTTCTGGTCGTACTTTTCACCCTTTGGATCTAGGCTTGCCTCTTCTTCAAGATAAACCGGCAAAAGAGGATCATCTAGTCCCAGAATCTCCAGTTGTGCCAAGATCTTGAACTTCCAGAGTAAGAAATCACCTTTTCCGTCAAACTTCTCTACATCAAAACGTCCTTGTGTTGGTTCCATATACTCATTCTTCTTTTCCTTCACACTTGTTTCTTTTGTCGACATCACAACACTTTGACAAAGTTACAAGTAACAATAGAAGAAAACTGATAATAACAACCTCGTATATAACATGGGTTGCTATGATACCACTTGTTGTAAAAGCTCCTTAGATTCTTTTTGGATTACTAACGAGATTATGTATGTTTTGTTGCAGGTAGCTAAGCTTGTGAAGATTTAGACACAGGATTTATGAATTCCGAAGGATCTTACCTCCTTGGTACGTCTCAGTGAGCCAAGCTCACGGATGTGAAATCCACTAATCGAATACAAGAGATGCAAGAACAAGAAAGAAAAGGAATCAAGACAATTCGGACTCGCACATTTTGCCTCTCAGATTCTCTCTTCTCACACTTTTTGTTCCTTATCTCTGCAACTTCTCCCACACCATCAAATGTCAGTCATGTTTCCCAAAAACATCTGCAACACCTCTGCCATCTAT
Organism: Lepidium sativum; assembly: GCA_023374145.1. NCBI lineage: Eukaryota > Viridiplantae > Streptophyta > Magnoliopsida > Brassicales > Brassicaceae > Lepidium > Lepidium sativum. Next base: position 20,457 of record JAKUCM010003238.1, read on the forward strand.
CTTCTTCTTTCCACATTTGACCAAAAATTGATCTTTCCTCTTTCAGGAATAGAAGAAGAAGGCCAAGCAACAAATCCAACTTCGCAGCCCACTAGAAGACCCATTAACACAGTCTTCTACGACTAATGGGCCAACTACTCGTTTCAGCCCATCACGGCCCAAGACATGATAAGAAGCGCAGAAGACGTTCCACACTCTTCTTTAAATCCTCTGTGAGATTAGTTATATATATACTTAGAGACCCGTTTGGTTAAATGCATAACTAGTCTGATACATTAAGATAGAGAAAGCAGCTTTATTCTAGATAACATTCTCATCTTCTAACTACTAACAAAACAATTGAACGATATCAATACAATCATCAGTTATAATCTCTTTAATTGGTTTGATCGTTGGTGATCGAAATGTGTGCTAGGCCTAAGGGAGCTACAATCTTGTAACATGCAAAAGTTAGCTTATATCAAGTGTGTTTAACAGACTTATCCTCTGTGATACCATCTCATTCCACGAGAACTTCATGTTCTTTATCTTATTGCTTGTAGTGAAGTTTAGTGAGGAAGAGTGGTTTCATTTCAAGGCTTGGTCAAGAAGTGATTTGAGACCTAAATTGGTCATTGTAATGAACCTGAAAAATTGGTTGAGTGGTGCACTACAAGAGAACATGAGTTTTACAACTCCCATTTTCGTCCCTAAAGCGTTGTAAAGGACTTTTACAACGTATTAGGGATGCCACGTGAAACGTCGTGTCTTGCACGTCGTAAGGCATAAAACGTTGTAAAAACGTTGTAAAAGTTAACAACGCAATATAAACGTTGTTAAAACGTCGTAAAATGGGAGTTGTAAAAACGTCGTAAATGTAGTAGTACGTTGTAAACTCGATGCCAAAATATACGTTGTAAGTTGATTGTAAACTTAGCAAGTAACTTACAACGTTTAATTTACAACTAATTAGAGTCGATTTTTTTTACAACATATTAAAGTCGAAATCTTTACAACTAAGTAAAGACGAAAATTTTACAACTACTTAAAAATGAAATTGTTTACAACTACTTAAAGACGAAAATTATTTACAACTATTTAAAGACGAAACAATTTACAGCTACTTAGAGACTAAAATTTGTTATGTATTTTTTTATTAAAAGTGTGAAATTTAATTTTTTGTATTTAAAATAAAAATATGAAATGATTAAAATAAAATTATAATATAAAATATATAATTAAAATGTTTTTACAAAATTTAATTACAAATTACAAAATATTTAACGAATTAATTCGTCGAACATGTCAGAGTTACGGTCGTCCTGATCTTCAGCCACCCGCTCGTTCAAATTGACCTCGACATTCTCCGTAGGCCTAATGCCGAGGTTGCGACGTCTAAGCCCCAAAGCTGCAGATGCATGTGGATTGCCCGCAACCAAAATATCCATCATGGATTCCATGGCTGCGAATTTCTCATCCGTCGTTTGCTTTAGCGAAGCAATTTCCGCACGAGATTCTTGCAACTTAGTACGGAGTGAGTTTTCGCCAATCCAGTTAGAAGTGACTCTCTGGACATCTTGGGCGGATCCTATGCCAATAATTCGTCCCTTTTTAGTTGGAGCGATCTACAAAAACGATTTGTCAGGGAAAAAATATTATTTAAATTAAAGTATTTAATTTAATACCTGCTTATAAATTGCGTCGATCTCCGGAGCACTCAATTGGACTGGAGTACCGTCGGTGGATTCCTGGGAAAGCTGCGTTTGACGCTCCTGAACCGCAGCTTCAACCTGGCTATGTAGCAGCTCACAACGTGGATCGACGAAGACGCCAAATTTCTTCTTATGGGTTGCGGCATAGAGTTCTGGAAGCGTAGGAATCTGTCCAGTTTTTTCCGCCTAATAAAATACAATTTTTAATTAAATATTAATTTATGTTAATAAATATTATAAATGAAAAAAATTATTTTAAAAAATACTTACGATTTGTATTGCCACTCCGCCAAAAGGCATTTGGCCTGCAGTGTGCGGCATTGCGACTGGTAAGCCGTCGGGCCCAATCGTCTTCCGGGAGGCGGAACACTGAGCAGCTCTCCTCACAGCTACAGGGTCTACCCAGTAATTCTTCAGTCCATCCCAACAAGTGTTGGTCATAAATGTGGGTTTTCCGGCATCTCCCTTCACCTCCCACTCGGTTTTCCAGTCCGAGACTGTGTTAATAAGCCGCTTCATGGATTTGCGGTTGAACTCATGTCGGACAGTCTCGTTGATAGAGACGTCCCAATTCCAACGTTGCTAATAGTTTTAATAATTAATTAATATTTAATATATATTATAGTATGTTGAATAATAAAAATTAATGAAAAAAAATTACCGCAAAAATCTTGAACCACGTTATGCGACTGTAATGGGGTGTTGATTTCCAATTTGGAGTCGCCTCTACGAAATAGCTTTTGATGCATTCTGTGATGCTACGTCCCACTTTGCTATCAATACTGAACCTGAAATTTTTATAATATATATTATTAGTTATTTAATTATAAATGCTTAAATTTAGTATGTAAATTAAACTAAATATGTACCAATAGGTTCCAGTTGGATGATCGACGTGTAGATGTGGCAAATTCTCGCGGTTTGGTGCCACAAGAATATCCTCAACCCGGTACTGCACGTAAGGTGCATCAGGCGGCACCAAGAGGTCTGGATGGACCGCAACATTCGTCGGAGGGGGATCTACGGCCACTTCTGGTGCTGGAGAAGTATGCGGGGGTGTATGACTCTGATGATGTGACTGCGACTGTGTCTCTGGCACAGCCGAGGAAGTAGAAAATGATGCGGTGCCGTGCAGTATGTCACTGTAATGGACACGGCGTGTATGCTTCCGGGGTGCCATAATTTGTACCTACAAAAAGATGTTTCGTAAATTAGACGTTGGATACTACTAAATAATATATAAACCCAAAATTCTAAATTTCGTACCTACTACATCATTTCTAAACAACCTACATAATTTTAAATCCTAAATTTGCAAAAAAAAAAATTTGTAGATAGAAGGGAGAGAGGGATACCTTAGAGAGAGAATGTGGAATGGAGACTGATGGAATAATGTTGCAAAATTGGTGATGTATTTATAGGGAAAAGGTGGAGTTGTAAACGAGTTGGAAATTCATGAAACGTCGTGAAAGAGTTGTAAATTAAGAGATGAATTTACAACGTTTTCGATGTAAAGAAGTTGGCAAATGTTGATTCAATGTACCACTACGGTGCAATTCATTGAGACGTTATGTTTAATTCAAATACCCGTTACGCAAATCAAAGAAACGTTGTAAGGTCGTCGGCGACCAAAAACGTTGTAAGGACGTTGCTAGTTGCCAACGTCGTTACAACCTTTTTATAGAAACGTCGTAAGGACGTTGGCAACTAGCAACGTCTTTACGACGTTTTGGTTCGCAAACGTCTTTACGACGTTTTGTTTTTTTTTTTAATTTTTATCATTTGTAAATTTTGTATAATTTAAATCACACTCTTATAATTTAAACCATACTCTTGTATAATTATAAGAGTATGATTTAAATTATACAAAATTTACAAATGATAAAAAGTTTTTAAAAAAACAAAACGTCGTAAAGACGTTGGCGAACCAAAACGTCGTAAAGACGTTGCTAGTTGCCAACGTCCTTACGACGTTTCTATAAAAACATTGTAAGGACGTTGGCAACTAGCAACGTCTTTACGACGTTTTGGTTCGCCAACGTCTTTACGACATTTTGTTTTTTTTTTAAACTTTTTATCATTTGTAAATTTTGTATAATTTAAATCACACTCTTATAATTTAAATCATACTCTTGTATAATTATAAGAGTATGATTTAAATTATACAAAATTTACAAATGATAAAAAGTTAAAAAAAAAACAAAACGTCGTAAAGACGTCGGCGAACCAAAACGTCGTAAAGACGTTGCTAGTTGCCAACGTCCTTACGACGTTTCTATAAAAACACATTTAGAAATATGTTAATTTAAAGTAATACACATTTCATTAACTATATAAAATTCATATACATATATATATATATATACCTTTCAAACGGAAGCACTTCAGTGCAATTCAGAAGTATATATGTGTGTGCCGCGTGGCGGTCTTCGGGACTACTCCACCAAACTTCTTTTAATTTTCCACAGAGACGTCCAATTGGGGAAAAAATATCAGGAACTCCCTCTACTGCATAAGTTTGGGCGACACCACCGTCATCATATCTCCTAGGTGCTCTTTGCCGTGTGTGAACGGTGGGTGCAAAGTAGTACGATGTGAAATGCGATGTTTCTTCTGTGAGGCTACCAACAACGATTGACCCTTCGACTTTTGACAGGTTCTTTGCTTTGCCCTTAAGCGTTTTCATAAAACGTTCAAATGGGTACATCCATCGAAAATGAACAGGTCCTGCTAGGAGTGCTTCGTGAGGAAGGTGCACTGGCAGATGTTCCATAACATCGAAGAACGAAGGAGGGAAAATCTTCTCTAAGTTGCACAACAATAGCGGTATATTTGTTGAAAGTTGTTCCAAAACTTCTACTATGATTGTCTGTGCACTCAAATCTCTAAAAAAAGCTTCAATACCTACAATATAAGAGTTATATACATATGTTTATATTCATTACAATAGTATGTTAAACAAATACCTGCAAGTGCTTCATGTACATTTTTTGAAAGCAACTCCGCCAAAGCAAAGCGTAGTAGTCGTTGCATGAACACATGACAATCATGACTTTTCATCCCTGTAACTTTTGCCCTTGCTCAACACATCTTGAGAGATTTGAAACATACTCATCAGGAAACTTCACCTCTGATGACACCCAATTGAATAATATCGTTTTCGCCTCAGATGACAACCTAAATATCGGATTTGGAATTTTACCGTCACTTTTGATATGCAACTCACTCCTTGAACAAATAGCTGGTAAGTCTAAGCGTGAATTCCTGTTATCCTTTGTCCTACCAGCCATGTTCAAAATCGTATGCATGATATTCTCAAAAAAAATCTTCTCGATGTGCATCACATCCAAATTATGTCGAATCAACAAATCTTTCCAATATGGCAGCTCCCAAAATATACTCTTCCTATGCCAATTATGATGCCGTCCGTAATAATCCAGCATATTATTAGGAACGTGTCAATTACCCCCTCGAGGAACAGTAGCCAAAGCTCCATAATAAACCATATTTGCTTCGATCTCCTCTCCTGATAGATACAATGGTGGGGGATCCTTTACCTTAACTTTACTCCTGAATAGAGTCGTGTTCCTTCGGTAAGGATGGTTAATTGGCAGAAATCGACGATGAAAATCAAACCAAGACGTCTTCCTACCATGCTTCAGTTGGAATCCATCTGTTCTCCCAAGGCAATATGGGCAAGCCAATCTCCCATGTGTTGTCCAAGCAGATAACATTCCGTACGCAGGGAAGTCAATTATCATCCACATCAGCACCGCCTTCATCGTAAAATTTTTTTGGGCAGAACAATCATATGCTCGAACCCCATGCGTCCATAACTGTTTCAGCTCATGAATCAAAGGTTGCAAAAACACGTCAAGAGACCGTTTCAGATGATTAGGACCAGGAACAAGTAAACTTAGGAATAAAAATTCTTTTTCTATGCACATTCCCGGAGGAAGGTTATAAGGGGTGAGGATTACTGGCCACAAAGAATATTGTCTACCAGACATTCCAAACGGACTAAAACCATCGGTGCATAGAGCAAGATAAACATTCCTAATATTCCTAGCAAAATCTTTGTGTACCGTATTAAAATGTTTCCACGCCTTTGCATCTGAAGGATGATTAATCTCGCCTTCTGTCTGTGAATGCTCTGCATGCCATCTCATCGCAGCTGTTGTCCTCTCCGACTGATATAACCTCTTCAATCTATCAGTTATTGGCAAATACCACATCTATTGATACGGAACCTTCTTACGCCCACTCCCTTGTGCCTTATATCTTGGCTTGTTACAGAACCGACAATATATTGTCTTCTGGCAAATACTCTTTGAGCAAGTCAGTCCATATATTCATGCATGACTGAGATGAATTACATTCTGTTTTAATATTCATCAGCCTAGCTGCCAATGATAATTTTGACAGACCTTCTCTACACCCCTCGTAGAGAGTCTGGTTTGCAACATCTAGCATGTCATAAAACCTTTTTGCATCTAAATTGGGTGCCTCAGCAACTATAGGTTGATCAGTATTAGTTTCCTGAAATGCGTCTGTGACCATTTCATGCATCCTATCATGCTCTACAACCCCATGACTCTCATTCTGATAACCAACATCATGCAAATTACTTGATTCACCTATATTAGCATCAACATTCCTAAAATTACTACTACTTGCTTCGTCATTCCCACGACCGCTATCACCTTCCCCATGGTGAAACCAAATGTAATAATGCGGTGTAAACCCTCTATTTAATATATGATTCCAAACAGTTTCTACTCGGGCGAATTTTGTATTTTTGCATTTTCGACAAGGACAGAACATTTTACCCGATTCAACCGTGATTTCGGTTTGACTAGCCTGGTGCATGAATATTTCTGCCCCATTCATAAACTCCTTTGTCACGATTCCGGCAGCATCTCTATGCATATACATCCACTTCTGTTGCTCGAAAATATCTCCACCGAAAGACATTTTTGGGATTTTTCCCCAAAACCGTTTTTTTTTCTCCTCTACCACGTTTTTTTTTTTGTTTTTTGATGTTGTGATTAATGAAGAGAGCATTCCTCCTTATATAGGCAAAAAATTAACGATGATTTTACAACTTCTCGCAAATTACGAGTAAATTACAACACATGTACCTAACCATAAATATCTAATTTGAAATTACGTCCTTAAGTAGTTGTAAACAGTTTAGTCGTAAAAGAGTTGTAAAGTAGTGACGTTTTAACAACGTAATTTTAAATTTACCAACACCTTTACAACTCCAAGTTTAAATTTTATTTAAACCTTTTACGTAACAAGAAAAACGTGTATACCTACTTTGACATTCAATGTTAATTCGATGTAAATTATAGAGCAACTTAGGGACTAATTCACAACGAATTGTTGAAGCAATGGGAAAACGTTGTTAACAAGTCGTAAAATACCGACTTGTTTACAACGTAAATTTTCGTTGTACGTTTACAACTCATTTACGACGTTTTTTCTAAACATCGTAAAGAAGTTGCAAATACCTCCCTATTTTACAACGTCCCAAAAACGTTGTAAAAAATGGTCCTTAAACTAATGTTCTCTTGTAGTGGTGATTATAATGAACTTTGGAGGTTTAGAAACCCATTACAGGTAGGTTATATGAGACATGAGTTTTTTGTAGGCTGTTTCAAAGTTGATGTCAACAAAAATGTATCTTTGTGTTATGGTCGGATCATTGGATGAATACAACTTTAGGTCACTTCTAACTTGAGATGTTGTCAATTATAAACATTAAAACCAAATACTTTTTGCTCATATGATTGCTATGAAAGCATATATGTGACGAGCTAGTTCAAACAAAGCCAATTTATAGTGATATGTAAGAATATAGTTTTCAGAATCTGAATGAACATATTCTTACTCTTCCTTTTTCTATGACTGTGATCTTTTGGTTTACATCTCATTTTCTTATAGTTAAGAGAGGCTTTCATCATTTTTCTCGTCCAACTTAATACTCACATCATATAACCAAAGTAAATTAGTAAAGTAAAGAGTATTCAAACAGTTTATTGGTTTCTATCAATCTATTTGAGAGTATCCATCTACTTGAAAAGAATATGGACAACTTTCTACTTTATATAAAGTGACTTGCTATTTTTTCCAAGGATTGAATAGGTCTATAAGATTTCTATAGTAACTATGCCAATATTAGTGTAATTATTTCGTATCAACAGAGAAGATAAAAATGAATCCCTTGACTCCTTAAAGCAAATTAGCAAGGTTTAGAATGGGCCTGGTTTGATGAAATTCCAAAGTCCACAATCGCAAAGACAGTGCATAGGCTACGTGGACTCTTTCTCAAGCCCACGCCAATTCTCTTACCAATCTTTTTTCTTTTATGATCCAAAATAACCCTTGTCCCTTATGATTGATGATCCCATCGCAAGATATTATTCAGTTCACATGCAAAGTTAAAAGTACCTCTTCATTTGATTGTACTTGGAAAAAAATTTAAAAACGAAGAACAAAGTGTACGGCGATTGTAAGAAGAAGGACCGCAAGAGAAAGAGAGACTGTCAAATTCAAATGACAGAAGACTTTTTTTTAGTTCCATAATTATTCACTCTAGATTCTCTTCTTTTCTACCTTTTTTATATTATTTTCTGAGGTTATTAATTTCCAATAAAATATCTTTAATTTTATTATATATTTATACTTCTTTAAAATGAGTATATTTGATTTTTTAAAAAAGTGACCCGATTTTCTTTCGATCGAATAATCTTTATTTTTATTAAGTTAAAAATGAATATATAATGGAAATTATATTGTCTCATCATTACACCAAAAATGCATATATATTACTTATGTCAATTCTTCACCGACTCAAAATATTTAACATTGGTTTCACTAGCGACTCCGGTTCGTCGTTAACTTTTTTGACTTCGCTTATTTAACCGACTTTGAATCTTAAATATGTTGTTTAACCGACTCATAATCAATTTCTTTTTGACACAAAATCTCATAGAAAGAGTTAAACAATTAACTTAAATCTGTTTATTTTTTGACACAAAAGTGAAACAACATTGCTCTTACTCCAAAACTAAAATCATAGAATGACCAAAAGTGAAATAACATTTTGATTAGTCAAATGAACTTATTTTACATAGTAAGAGTTTATACAAAAATAATTTGTGGAGAATCTACCAATTATCATGATATTTTTTCGTGCCTTTGAGTTCCATCTTATGTCTGAAACAATGTACCAAAATAATCGTCATCACAATCATATCAAACTCAGAACAATGTACCAAAATAATCTCATGAAACTTAACTAATGTCAAAACCAAAATATCAAGTCGTAGTGAAGATGTAAAGTGAAAGTCATGCAACACTCTCGTCTCCTGATCTTATCGGAATCTACTCTACCAAACTCTTCTTTGTAACCTAAGTGAACTTGTCATGTATACTACTACTAGCAAATCATAATCTCCTCATCCTAGTTAAGGACTCTGTTACTAAAAATGAATAAATCACAGCCACCAAAATGATTTTGGTATCTTAAAATGAGACGATAGTTGTTCATTAAAATAAAAAAGTTTATTGGCAGCAGTTGCAGAACTTAGACTTACAAAGTTGTCTCCTACATACTAAGGATCAAACATTCATCATTGTACAAAAACAATATTCAAATAAATTAAAGATGCAAGTATTGCGGCTACATTTTTTAACCAAGCATGTTGATAGTTTATCAATTCTCTAGACACTAACGATTTTTCATCCTATCTCAACTCTCACGGCATTCCATTTAATTTTCAAACAAATTGGCTATTAATGTGGCAAAGTTGTGAATGGACTAAACATAGAAGAAGGATCTCGTTCTTAATCATTTTATAAATCATGATTCAAATATACTAAATGACAACGAAGAAAGGAGACACGTTTCAACTACTACTTCTCTACCCAATGCTCTTAAAAGTTTATGTTATTTGAATTAATCATTACTAGAAATGGTAAACACTATCAAAAAAACTATCAACTTTGAAACCCATCAATCATCAAAAATTCTTATTTTAGCTCGTATCTACATAACTCCAAGTCAAATCTCAAGTATAAACTGATCAAGCAATCCTGAGAAGCTACTATTCCAACTAAATAACTCACTTCATTAAAACACAAAGTTATCTACCAAAAACTGAGAAGGTTATATATATTCAAAGTAATCAATATTGATTCTCACTATGATTATCTGAAGAACCAGGACGATAATAACTAAAAGATAATCTTATCTAAAAAGGGTAATCATATACAAGAAGAACACAATTCCTACACTAACTACTTGTCTTAAACTTCCAAAAGCTTATTATTACTCAAAAAATTATTCTCATAAATAAAACGATGAACTGATTCAACTCATAAGATAACTCGAGAAAACTTGAGATTGGTTACTCAATTGTTCCAACACCTACAAATTATAAAGGAACTAAGTTGATTAAAATCAAGCACTCATACATTGAAATGGAAATGAAACGAGGTACCAAACCCATTCACCTAAACATGGATCAATGAAAGAACAAATAAGTAAACTACATCATGAACATTGTACGCTTAGCAACCATAAAATTGAACATGCCCTAGATCAAAACTTAAGTAAGTTCAAAATCAGTACGAATAACCAAAATCGGACCAGATTTGTAACCATATCCTTAGATTTCAGGGAACATAATGAAACCCCTAGAAAATTAGATAAGAGGAGATCATGATTAATACTTGTCAGGTTAGGATACATGTGAAGCATAGGGGTAATGTTGATTCCATAAACCGTCAATTGTAGTTCCATGATCCTCTCCACAGAAAGTTTCAATCCAGTTGAGTATCAACATGTGAACATCGAGACATATGAAAAACATTTTACATCGGGACATTTAGACATCATTGAATCAATATCATAGATGTGAGTGAAGAACAAAATTGCATCGTTAGTCTTATCGTTGAAATTGTTGTTGTTCGTCGCCGTGAATCGCCTTTTGCATCGCCTTGAATCGCCTTAGACATTGTCGTGAATCGCCCCAATATTCATTGATTTTTGTTTCTTATCTCCAAATCAAGATAATGACTAAATAAAAAACAATCCATCTAAAATTAATTAACCAAATTTTAGATTGGTTATTTACCCGATGATAAATTCTATCTATTTTGTAATATCAGCGACAGTTGAATAACTAATCCAAAAGAACTGACGTGATAAAGCATATTTGTTGTAGTGCATAGAGTAATATTACAGTAATTTGTCAATTTTGACTGAGTAACATACTAAACAACATAAAAAAAATGCGCATTAAGAAGAAGATAAAAATGTAAAGAGTTATATTCTTTTTGTTATAAACTTGAAACGTAAATATCAAAGGGTTGGTTTCAAGTGTCAAGTCTCAAGAAGTTTCGTTTTCAACTTTACAAATTTAGTTTTTTGAGTAGAGAAAATGACAAAAGGCTGTGAAAATTTTGACATAACGGGGGCTTCGATAAGTTGGAATCTCACTCTGTACCATCTCTTTTATCCAAACTGATTTTCTTTTCTTTTTTTTTATTCAAGTTTTTTCCCCCGAAAATGAGGATCATATATCATTTCAGATGAAATATGCAATGATTTGCACTATATATATTAATGCAAAACGCTGAATATATTTTGTAGCAGAAAAAAACAATATTTACTGTGGAACGACAGAATAGTTGATGAATAGCAATAGTATTGTATAATATCTCCATAAGATTACCTTACTTAGATAAATACATTATCTAACTCAAAATTTTAACTACAATAAATAAAAAAATTATTTAGCATAGAATTTTATAAGGCGACCAAGAGCGTTACGTTCTCCTTTACACTGTTTTGACAGCAGCTTTCTCCTTTTATCAGAACTTTATACAAAGTTGAAAATTAGTTGGATTTTCAATACATATTCATCTAAGTATATTATGTAGGATATATTGACAACACATAGCATAAAATTACACATCTTGGGATTGTACTTTTTCTATAGTGTCCAACACTCAACGTTAGATTTTGACCCTTAGTTTTGGTTACATATGTTTATTTTATCTCCCATCTCTCGTTCACCTAAGTGTTTCGATTTCTAGTTCTGTCTATTTCATTTGTAGAAAACCGTATTAAAAAGGATGATTATTTAGTGTAATGATTCCGTTCTTTCTGTCTTTTTTAAAAAATTTCTTGATTCAATCAAAATATGAGAATTATATTATAATTATCTAAATAACTTCTGCAGATAAAACTTTGCAGAAAATAGGAAAGCACCTAGCCAGACACCAGAGTAGCTGTCTTGAAAGTCTAGTTTAAAATTAATATATAAATAAACATTTTGGAGCTCATTGCTTTTTTTCGTTTTTCCAATCTTTTTTTTTTCGTTTATTCCCAACAAATTCAGAATGTTAAATTCTTAGATATTCTATATATAAAAAAATCTGGTCAATTTCTAACATTTCACAAACTATGAGCATATTATTTTAGTGATTTATAAGCCTTAAATTACATATAAAAAATAAAACAATAATAGAACCTAAACTACGAATTACCTCTATCGCTATACGTTAGGAAGTAAAACACTAATGCATCCCATTGTGACCAATCGTACGCCTTACTTCGTCGTATCTTTCATTTATATTATTTACAAATTTGTAAATAAATAAAAACATAGACAAAGACAAAAACATTATTTACAACTGAAACCAAACCAAAACCATTACTAGTAAGAATAAATTCACAAGATTGACAATAGAGTAAAGAGAGAGACACAAAATGGGTCGAGCTTCGAGATGGTTCAAGGGTTTGTTCCGAATCAAACCTTCCTCATGTTCAGGTTCCGACTCCGGAGCCATTTCCAACCGTCTTGACCGCAGTCTTTGCGGCAACTACGAGACCATACCTCCACACATATCCGAGAAAGAAGCTGCGTGGCTGAGGTCGTTCTATGCGGCCGGGGAGGAAGAGAAAGAGCGTAGAACGCATGCAATTGCGGTTGCTGCTGCCACAGCTGCTGCCGCAGACGCAGCGGTTGCAGCGGCTAAAGCTGCTGCTGCTGTTGTTAGACTCACGGGTCAAGGAAAGAGTGGTCCTTTAGGAAGTGGAAATTGCCGTGAGAATCGTGCCGCTATGCAGATCCAATGTGCCTTTAGAGGCTACTTGGTACTAACAATTGTTCAGATTTTTGAAATTTTATAATCTCTTATTTTTGTATTTTTTTTTATATATTTTTGATATAAAAAATTGATATAAAGTAATTTGAGCCGTTATTTATGATGTGTATCGTAAAGGCGAGAAAAGCATTGAGAGCATTAAGAGGAGTGGTGAAGATTCAAGCTTTGGTTAGAGGTTTTTTGGTACGGAAACAAGCGGCGGCTACTCTCCGGAGTATGGAGGCACTTATTAGAGCTCAGGCTACTATTAAGTTTCATAGAGCTCTCCGTCGTATCGGTAATGCTGCTCCGGCAAGAAAATCCACGGTACAACTTACTTTTCCGGTTTAACCGTACCAAGTTTATGTAAAACTCAGCTCTCAAATCGGTTTAGAGTTCCATAATTCGATAGACCAAACATTTAAAGGTTATTTTAACTTTCTTTTACAAAACTGTAAGAAGATGGAAACTTTTTAACTAATTTCGTAACAAAATTAATTTAATAAACTGTTAGTGTGATAAGATGAAAATTTCTGAACTAGTTTGTAAGCAGATAAACACTTTTGAAGCAGATTGTAAAAAGCTATTTGTGTATGATGTAAAAGTGTTGATAATTTTTTACAGGAGAGGTTCTGTGGATCTTTAGAAAATCGAAACAACGGCGAAGAGACAGCTAAGATTGTTGAGGTAGACACAGGGACCCGACCCGGAAATTACAGGAACCGAGGACCCGTTTTATCTGGGTCGGATTTCTTAGACAACCCATTTAGACGTACACTCTCTTCACCACTCTCGGGTCGGGTCCCACCGCGTTTGTCACTGCCCAAACCCGACTGGGATGAATTCAGTTGTAAGTTCCCGACGGCGCAGAGCACACCTCGTTTCGCCGGAGGGTCGCCGTCGAAAAGTGTATGCTGCTCCGGTGGTGGAGTAGAGACGGAGACGGTTGCGGATGCAGATGCTCACCGGTTTTGTTTCTTGTCTGGAGAGTTTAATTCGAGTTACATGGTGGATACGACGTCTTTTAGAGCGAAACTTAGGTCGCATAGCGCACCGAGACAGAGACCGGAGAGTAATGTTTCCGGTGGTGGATGGAGGAGGAGTATTGGCGGTGGTGGTGCTGTTAGGATGCAGAGACAGTCGTGTTCGGGTATCCGACAAGCCGTGGCCGAAACTATCGAAAGGCGTAGGATGCATTAGTGATCATTAATTATTGCCATAATTGTATCCTTTTAATCCTCATTAATTAGGGGATGATGTAATTTTATTTTATCTTGTTTTATAGTAATTGTTATTGTCTTCTAATCTTGGCTGACCAAATCTAAAACAAACGTTGGTTATTGTTTTTAAATTGTATAATATAACATCATTATGTGATTTTTTTTGTTTGTAGAATCACAAATGGCATAATTCCTACGTAATTTATATAGATTCAATCTTAAATATATAAATGTGTTTGTTTATAGGTCACCACAATCATTATGTGCTATGCAAATGAAAACTTTCAGTCTCATAACAAGATTATGTTAATTTAATAGGCTTAATTAGGTGTGGGTATATGGTTTTCGGTTCGGTTTAGTTTGGTTTGTTCGGTTTTCGATTCTTTCGGTTTTTAAAATAATGGAATCAATTGATATTTTATAAAATTTGGTTCGGTTTCGGTTCAGTTATCTTCGGTTCCGGTTCCAAATGGATATTTAAAATTAGAACCGAAGAGGAACCAAACTAACTTTGGTCTCAATCGGTTCCGGTTCCAAATGGTTATTTAGACAAGAACACTTAAAATAAGAGTGTACACAAAACAAAACCGGAACCAAAAAATTGTTTGGTTCGGTTCCGTTCGGTTTCATTTGGTTCTTTGGTTCTAATCTTTATGCTCAATTAATCTTAAGAGTAATAAAAATCAATTAGTGGATTAATTTTGGTTCTAACTTCGGTTTTCAGTTCGGTTCAGTTCTTAACCAAGAACCAAAGTTACCTAAATTATGGAACCATTTAGTTAATTTTTGAGAATCGAACTGGAACTGCAACCGAATTTTTGGTTCGGTTTAATTCAGTTTGGTTTTTCTGTTCTGATTTTTTTACCCAGTCCTATACTTAATAGTTGTTCAACAAATTTAAGGAAAGTTTATTAAATAGTAGATTTTAATGGATTTAGAAATTCATATAAATTTATTTTGAACATGGTGAATACTAATTTAAGATTTTACATAATCAAAATTTCAGAATTTAGTTTTTTATTTATTTTTATTTAAAATAAGAATTTCTTCAATCAAATATAGGCATTTGCTTATGACAAGTGGTCCAGTGGTGTAGTCACTTTACAAATCTTTAAAACACCGGTGATTGAATCCCTTACATATAATAGTAGGAATGAAATTTAAAAATCAGATGACTACTTGACAAAAAATAAAAAAATATAGGCATCTTGCTTTTTGTCTCTAGAGAAATAGTGTGAGTCTCTCATACGAGATGCTCCTCTTCCTCTTTCAATGTTTTTTTTTGTTATTTTTATTATTTTTAATGTTAGATGATGATGAAAATACTCTAAAAAATCATATAGGAACTATTTTTAAATTTTAAAATCAAATAAAAATAAATATAAAAATTAATAAACTAAATTTTAATATTAATAATACATAATTTGGATATAAATTTCAATATTGTTATTTAAATAACACATAATTTAAATATAAATTTTAAAATAATTAATTAAATAATACATAATTTAGAAATCCATTTAAATCTACCACCAATAAATCCCAAAATAAGCAAATAGTGGTTTGGTTTGGTTGAATCTAATTTGAGTTCGGTTAAACAGCTAGCGAGTATTATTGTCTACTACGCATGCAAGAGACTGATTATAAACAACCACTTAAAAGTAAACACGTGTTAGTACGATTAACTTCTAGGCGTCTGGAAAAAAGGAAAGTTGCTTCCTTCGATCTTAATCCTTCTATGTGAACCCAAACGCGAAAGAACCAAAGCTAAAAAGTAAAAACTCCCCTCCTTGTTTCCATCTTTTTTTTTTGCCTTACCCCAATAAATCTATCTCCTCCATCGCCAGTCTATATTTCTCCAGGTATTTGGATCCGATTCTTACGAAATCTCAATCTTCCTCGTAATTTTATCGAATATTGTTTTTTGGTGATATACCTGTCGATCGGGTTCGATTATTAGGGTTCGATTTAGCGATCTGTGGTCGTTTCGGTTGGGTTAGAAGAGATCGAAGTTGGGTTTCTTCACCGACGTTAATTTGAGCAACTATGATGAATCGGCTGTTCGGGAAACCCAAGCAGGAGACTAATGCTCTCCAAACTTTAGACAAGCTAAACGAGGTATGATTTGAAGAGATCGATCTTTTCTCGTTTGTATGTATCTGAGAACACTAGTGATGTTGAATTGGAGCTTAACAATGGATAGTTTTCGTTTACCATATCTTTATTTTGTTTAATTTTCATCAAATTCTTTACTTTCCCATGGTTGTTGGTTTGTTCCAGACGCTTGAGATGTTAGAGAAAAAGGAGAAAGTACTTTTGAAGAAGGCTGGTCAAGAGGTTGAGAAGGCGAAAGAATACACCCGGGCAAAGAACAAACGCGGTACAGCCATATTTCTTATGATTTGTGTCTCTTCTCTACGTACAATCTAAGGATGTTGTGCGTTGCATTTACTGGAGTAATTAAAGCTGTTTTGGTCTTGTGCAGCGGCTATTCAGTGTTTGAAAAGGAAAAGGTTGTATGAGCAACAAGTCGAACAGCTTGGTAATTTCCAGCTGCGTATACATGATCAAGTGAGTTTCTCTACTTCTTATTACTGTCCTTGAAGATTGTTAATTTCAGCAGTAGTAGATGAATTTATCGGGATTTTCTTATCTCTTTCACACAGATGATTATGTTAGAAGGTGCAAAAGCAACAACAGAAACTGTCGATGCATTGAGGAGTGGAGCTTCTGCAATGAAAGCAATGCAGAAAGCAACGTAAGTGCTTATCACATTTTCATTATATTACCCTTTACCACCATTTCATGTTATCAGTTCTAGAAATTGCTATTACCAGCTGATTTTCAATCTGCATCAATTCTCTTTATTCCTTTCTATTTCCCTTTTGGCATTGCTTGAGTTCTTTAACATTCATAGTGTCTACTTAACTCAAAAGCATACTCTTTTGCAGAAATATTGATGATGTTGACAAAACCATGGACGAAATAAATGAGCAGACCGAGAACATGAAACAAATCCAAGAAGCTCTGGCGACACCCATTGGAGCGGCAGCTGACTTCGATGAGGTAACTATTTTTGTACCCTACATGGTCATATTTATCAGGTAGTTATCCTTGTTTAAAAAAAACTTCTCTTTTGATAGGATGAGCTGGAAGCAGAGCTCGAAGAACTGGAAGGTGCAGAGCTTGAAGAACAACTGCTTCAGCCGACAACAACCTTGCCTTCAGTTCCCATGCCAGCAGGGCATCAACCTGCCCGTCCGGCTGCCCAGAAGCGGACTGCCGAGGAGGAAGAACTTGCTGCATTACAGGCTGAGATGGCCCTCTAAGGTCAACTTTACTTCTCTACTATAAGCAAAGCAAATCAATCAATACTTCATCGTTGTCAAACACAGTTTCTATCTTTTGCATTAACGTCTGTACGAGAAGAACAATTCACTTGTTTAAACAATGTAATTATATAACATTCTCAACTTCTTAAATAAAATATCATTGCAAAAGTACAAACGTAGAACATGAAACTCAATCAGAAGGTTTTTTTCTGCGTTTGTGTTTATAGACTGGGTATGTAATTGGGTTGGTTTATCTGCAGGTTATTAACCTCTCCGAGCAGAAATGTATGCATTGATAAAGAAGAAACAGACAATGTATATAAGGATCTGGGTCAGATTAAAGTCGGAGCTAAGCTTTTATAATTCCCGTCGTGAATGTAACCTGCATTGGAACTTGCTTCACATGATTTATCTTTTGTAATTTTTGTATCTTTTGTGGCACTTTTCTTTTGGTAATAAAAATATAGCTACTGGGATTCTGCTTATTTACGCCTCCCTTCTTCACTCTCACCTTACAAGCTCGTAGCCGTGTATGCATAGTTTAACAATTGTGCTGCTCAAAACAGAACAAAGAAAGCGTGCCGTTTTGGTATCTCAAAATAGAACTCCTTGCTATTTCATATTTCACATTAGTGGAATAAGGTGATGAAAACAAAAGCGAGGGATAATAAATTAATAACCCGCCCAAAGTTATCAAGGCTTCTTTGACAAATTTCAATTCGAATTTTCTGAGAGAGGGGAAGCAAGGGAGAGAAGAGAGAAGTGAGGTTTAGCAACCCTAAAATCCTTAGGATTTCATCGTCAGCAACAACAGATCAGGATGGTAATTTACTCTGCGCTATTGCTCTGTGATTCAGTGATTTGTTCTGGTAGGATCGAGTGATTCTCCGCGATTTTATGAACTTAAATTTCGTGCATTGATGAGCCCAGCTTGTGTTTCTTTGGCTTGCTAGAGAATTTTGATGTTCGATTCGACCTGTTGTTTGAATGCTTTGCAGTCCTGATGTATTTTCCAATTCCTTTTTGCGAAACTTTGTTTATATCTCAACTAGTCTGTAGCAATGTTTCTTTCTTCCTTGGCTCATTTATAGACTTAGATGAGGAAATTCCGTGAACAGTCAAGACGTGAATCTATAGGTGTCTCGAATATACATTTATCGAGCAGTCGATTTTCTCACTAGAAGCTTTTTGTTCTCCCATCATTTGTTGAATTTCGCCATTCAATCTTCAACTTAATCGTTTCTTTACATGTGTTGATAAATGATAATGTTCAGTCAAAGAAACGGGGGCTTTCGCTGGAAGAGAAGCGCGAGAAGATGCTTCAGATATTTTATGACTCTCAAGACTTCTTCCTAGTGAGCAACACTTTCTTTAGCTTTTACAACTTAATTTTTAGACTCCTTTGAACTAGGCTCTACCTCTACCAAAACTCATCTTCGTCCAGTAAATCTGATATCTAGAATGGTGAAGCGCGAGTGCTGCATATATTTCTTTTCCTATTAAACTATTAATGCGTTTGAAATACCAGCTCTTACGGGTCTCTACTTCTGTAACCATTTTTAGCTAAAGGAACTCGAGAAGATGGGGCCGAAGAAAGGTGTAATTAGTCAGTCGGTGAAAGATGTCATCCAGAGTTTAGTAGATGATGATCTTGTCGCCAAGGACAAGATTGGAATTTCTGTGAGTAGCTGCTCTTCCTATGTTGGAATCTTTCCACAACTTATTTCATTTGTTGCCATAGAGTCCTTGTCCCTGTTATATGTCGTTTGACAGTGTTCATAATTATGCATATGAAGATCTACTTTTGGAGCCTTCCAAGCTGTGCTGGCAATCAAGTAAGCAATCGTTCTCATCCTGATAAGATATCGATATTGGTATAGTTCAGATTGAACATAATGAAATCTATAGGTCTTGATCATGCTTCATCTATATCTGAATGAACAGCTTCGGAGTATTCGTCAGAAACTTGATTCTAATCTCCAGGATAGTAATAAAAGGCTAGCAGAACTTGGTGATCAGTGTGAAGCCCTGAAGAAGGGAAGGGAAGAATCGGTAAGTATTTTCTGCGGAATAAATTCATGAATAAGTTTATATGCCTTTTACACCAGTACTGTCGTTATTGCTGCAGGAGGAACGAACAGAGGCCTTGGCACGACTTAAAGATATTGAAAAGAAACACAAAGAGCTGAAGGTCAGATTACATAGGTTATCTGTTTCCATAAAGATGTTCATGCATGCTTAGCAAGTTGCTTATAGTTTCTTCTTTTTATGCAGAATGAGATGGTACAATTTGCTGACAACGATCCTGCTACCTTGGAGGCAATGAGTTAAGTTTTGCAGAATACGTTACTTGTTGCTTTCAGTTAATGGTTTTCCC
>JAKUCM010003239.1:0-19775 GCA_023374145.1 Lepidium sativum
TTTTATTTGTTCTCATTAAATAAATAAAATAATAAATAATTGAAATCTAATAGTTAATCAAATGCATAATAAAACATTTAATTTTTATAAAGAGTATTTTAGATTCAACCATCACCTGGCTTCTCTTTTTTGGATACATACTCTCAATATTTGACTCATATTTGAAGATTATAATATATCTGGAAATTGTATATACCTAATAATAAAATGAACAAATTAAGATGTAATCCTTAACAAAAATGAAGTCAGCTGATATATTAAAACTTAACATCATTGAAACTGTTTTTGGAATAAATTTTGCGAGGATAAAACCTTTTGAATATTTTACACTTTTGATTACAATATAAGTACAATAAAGAAGAGAAATAGAAATGGAGGAAAACATCGGTGTGATTCTCGAGGGCATCACCATCTCTGCTTGCTTCTGTTCGTTTTCGATTATAATAAGACAAACCTCTTTTCTAGATCTCGATCACTTCCATTTCCTGTTTTTTTATTTCTGTCTTGTCTACGTAAATCACAAAAATATTGTTATAAAAATATGGCTATTCCAATATTTATTTCCTTAGGTTTGTAGGCATTATAATAAAATAGATAACAGTTTTTCTAATAATAAATAATACTGTAACAATTTACAATTTTCTAAATCTAAATTAAAGTCTACGTTAAACGAGCCATAATTAAATTACTGATATGTTGCAATTGGATAAGTTGTAGCACAATAGATTACAGTACACACTTTAATCAAATGTTAAGCAGATTCGCTGAATTTGATTGTGACCAAGTTATAATTCAAGAGTCAATACTTCAGACAACCCAAGCTATATTTAATATATATACTATATATCTGAAGGTTTTGGATCGGTTCATATAATTTATAGAGTCGGTCTCAAATTTCTAATATATTAGTCCTTAAAATATAAATAAAATGAGTGCCCTTTTCCAAAATATTTGACATGAAAAATTGTTCTAAGTAACTTAGGTCGGTTTTATATTTTGCAACAAGGTTATTGTGTTTTTAATTTTGAAGTTGTGACTATTGGTGAACCGGCATTAACTAGTTTGGTTGAGATATGAACTAGCTTGATCTTTTAAATTATCCTTGTTCTTATTGTATTTCTACACATATGCTCTTTTTTAACTAGGTTCAAGGTAATGTAATATCATTGACCGTAGAAAGTGTGCAAAGCAAACTTAGGTTGCTCTTATATTGTGCAACAATGTCATTGTTCTTTTAATCTAGAAGTTATGACTATTGGTGAACCGTCATGAATTTCTTTGGTTGAGTTATGGAGTCTAGATTAATCATTTGAGCTATTCGTGTTCATTTAATACTTCTACACATGTGATCTTTTTTAGCTAAGTTCAAGGCAACATAATGTCACTTTGACATGTGAAAATGTGCTAAGCAACTTAGATCGGTCTTATATGTTGCAACAAGGTTATTATGCTCTTAATATCGAACTTATGAGTATTGGTGAACCGTCATTATCTAGAAATTATGAGTATTGTAAATATGTCTGCTTTTATACCAATTATCCATTTGTGATCTAAACACCTTTATTTTATATTTTATTACTTACAAATTAAGAGAAAATATTTACGAGTTCTTGTAATCAAATTCGATCACAATACATTTTGGTGAGGAGACCATCTCACATTAGATCTATTGATCAAAATAACAAAACAAAGATTACAATAAAAAAGCTTTTACCACCCAACTTATTTCCGCTATGTTCACTACAAAAGAGAAGAACTCACAAAAACCTTCTTATGATTTCAAGCATTCTTCTTAACCTCTAGTAAATACAATCTCATACGCTTGTTAGGTTCGCCTTTTATCTTTCTTCTAGCCTCTTTTTTGCCATGTGATTTTGATGTCATGCTACTTTTTTGACTTGCACGAAGTTGCAGAGACCCGTTGAAGGTGTTATCAAGATAAAGAAGAGAACAATGAGTTTTGCTTCTTCTTCCTTAACACATACGATGGATATAAGCTTCGTCTTCAAGACACATCCTAGGCCCAAAAGCTTAAAGTCCATTAGCCAATTTTGTCTGAAGAACAAATCCGAAAATCAAAATTCTCCATCTCGAATTTGCTTCAGGCGAACGGCGAAGAAGAATTTTATGAGTTCCTCGACTCTTTCACCTTCTCTCTTCCTGACTTTACCAGAAAACTTTGATTATACCACTGAAACCCACCGACTACACCGCCAAACCCTTTGACTGCTCCAACAAACTTTTTGACCACTCTGCAAAAGAAAACCCTTTGATTTCTCTGGAGAACCCTTTGAGTACTCTGCTGAACCCTTCGACTACTCCGCCGAACCCTTCGACTACTCTGCCAAAGACTTATCTCTCCATGAGGAGAACTCCATTAACTTCTGACAACTCCAAGGAACTTCAGAGCCTCATCAATCTTTTTCGAATATGCATTGTCTTGGTAAGTATATCCGCATGATTGTCTGTTGTGTTTACTTTCATGACTTTGATTATTCCATCATCTATCAAATCTCTAAAACTAATCCTTGTCGCCATGTGTTTCATCCTCTCATGAAACACACTGTTTTTGGCTAAGCAGATAACACTTTGAGAATCGAATCCGATTACCACATACTCTTAAGTGAATTCGAATTCTGAGGTAATTCCCTTTAACCATAATGTTTCTTTACAAGCTTCTACTAGAGCCATATATTTTGCCTTTGTTGTTGATAATGCTATTATTCTTTGCATGACTGATTTCCAACTCACCGTGTTGCCACATACTTAGACACACATATCCAGAGATCGACCTTCTTTTATCCATGTCAGTTGTGTAGTCACTATCACAGTATCCTTCTACCTCAAAATTTCTCTAATTTTGTGAATGTGAGACACAAGTCTTTTGAGTAGTTTAGGTATTTTAGAATCCATATACCTCCTTCCCAATGTTTCATGTTAGGATAACTCATGAAACGACTAACCATTCATACAACATACGCCAAACCGAGACGTGATCCAACCATGGCATACATCATGCTCCCAACTGCACTGCAATAAAGTATCATACTCATCTCATTTCCTGCAACTTCCTTTTCTTCCTGCTGAGTAGATGAGAACTTGAAATGACTTCCCAAAGGTGTCTGAGCCATCTTAGAATTTACCATATTAAAAGTTTTCAAAACCTTTTCTATATAAACTTGTTAAGAAAGTTTTATGATACTTTTTTGTCTGTCTCTCGTGATATCCTTTACCTAAAATTCTCCTTGTTGGTCCAAGGTCCTTCATCTCAAATTCATCATTCAGTATCTTCTTGAGTTTGTTAATTTCAAATATGTCCTTAGCTGCCAGCAACATATCATCCACGTAGAGCAATAAGAATATGTAGTCATCTTTCATGTAGTTCTTTACATATAAACAACTGTCGAAATCACTTTTGGTATAACCCTTTGACCTGATGAATTGATTAAATCTCAGGTTCCACTGTCTTGATGTCTGTTTTAAATCATATAGAGATTTTCTCAATAAGCAAACTTCATCTCCTTTTGAGAACCCTTCTGGCAGTCCCATGTATATTTCTTCTTTTATGTTTCCATGCAAAAAGTTGTTTTGACATCCATTTGTTCTAACTCCATATCCATATTAAAAACCATTGATAGTGTCAACCTTATCATAATGTGTTTAACAACTGGAGAAAAAACTTCATGATAGTCAATATCTTCAATTTGCTTGAAACCCTTTGCCACTAGCCTCACTTTAAATCTATGTTACTCTACTGCTAGAATTCCTAGTTGCAGCTTGAATACCCACTTGCATCCAATTGTTCTTTGTCCCTTAGATCTTGCTTATACATCCCAAGTATGACTTATGCCCAAAGAACCCATTTCTTCTTTCATAGTTTATGTCCACATATCCTTATATTTTCTATTCATAGCTTCCTCATACGTATTTGGGTCATCTTCCTCTATTAGTTGAGACATGTTCAATGCATACATAGCAACATTCTATTCTATGAATCTACTTAGTTTTCTAGTAATTCTCCTTTCCCTCTCCCTTGATAATAGATAATCATTGTAAGGTTTTGTCTCTTATGTGTCACTTTGATTCTCTTGATCATTTATGAAGTTCTGATTTATTTCTGAACTTTCTCCATCTTGATTTGTGCTTAATGTTGTATTTCCAGATTCAAAAACTTTTTCTATCTCATCTCCTGGTAATACACAAAGTAACTCTCTTGGCTTTGCGTTCTTGTATTTTTTGAACCTCGCCATCTGACATCTTATTAAAGTCCTTATAAACCACTAACTCATTGAACCTTACATCTCTGCTTACAACTCACTTTTTGTCTTCTAAACTCCAAATTTTGTACCCTTTCACACCTTGTGGATATCCCAAGAAAAATTTCTTCTTATCTCTCGACTTCAGTTTTCCTTGATCAACATGAAAATAAGCCAAACATCCAAAAGACTTCATGTGTGAATATTTTGGTTTCCTTCATGACCATATTTGTTCTTGAATCTGATAATCAGTAGACTTAGAAGGTGTTCTATTGATTATGTAAACCACTGTGGATGTAGCCTCTGCCTAATAAGCTTCTGATGAACCTGTCTTACATAGAAAACTATTCACCTTTTCTAAGATTATCATGTTCACTCTCTCAGCAACTCCATTTTGCTGCGAAGTATAAGGGCATGTTTTATGTCTTATAACACCATGAATCTTGCAATGATAAATTCTTATTGCAATACTCTAAGCCATTGTTTGTTCTTAATCCCTTTAGTTTTCTTCCACTTTGGTTTTATGTGAGAACCTTCTATTCCACAAATTTGTTGTAAGTTTCATCCTTTGTTCTTATAAACTATACCCATACTTTCCTTGTGAAATCATCCACAAAAGACATACAGTACTGACTTTTAGCAAGGCTTGGTGTCACATTGGGTGAACCCCAAAGATATGAATGCATATACTCTAGAGATTTTTTGAGATATGTGATCCTCTCTTAAATGACAATATGTGTGACTTTTCCAATATGCAAGGTTCACGGTCTTTAAAATCCTTTAGCGACTCTGTGTTAATCAATCCTTTCTTTACTAGACCTTGCATATTCTTGTTACTCATGTGACCAAGCCTGTTGTGCCATATATCCACTGAGTTATTTGGTTAGCAGAATATTTTTGCTTCTCATTTTGGGCAATTAGCAAGCATTTTTCTGTGGACTTCCGGAAATTTGTTTCATGTAGCTTGTTGATGTCGCATTGCATTCTGAAACCTATGTTTTACCATTTAAGAAATATAATGTGTTCTTGTAATCAGTAGTCATCACTATTTTCTTCTTCCTTAATACCTTTAACTTGTAATCTCGGGATTGATACCAACAATCAAGAGTCTCCAGCTGTCCCAAAGATATAAGGTTCCTTCTTGAAGTAGGTGTATATCTTACTTGTGATAAGATAAATATTGATCCATCATCATTCATTAATCTTACCTTCCCAATATCCTTCACTTCATATAAGCTGGCATTCTCCATTAACACTCTATCTTCATTGATTTCCTCTAGATAAAAAATTAGTTCTTTCTTGGATGTCGTGTGATATGAACATCCATAATTTAATATCCATTCATCACTTGATGTCGATTCTGTGGTTGCTAACATTTCAGGTTCCATGTACTCAACTCTACACTTGCTTGCTTCAGCTGTATCTATCTTGCTACTGTTAGCACTTGACTTTCTTTTAGGGCAATCTTTTTTGAAATGACCTTCAACTTCACAAACCCAACAAGTTTTTCCTTTTGGCTTTGATTTAGATTTGTGCTTGCTGCCAATTTTATTGTCTTTAGAATGACCCCTTTTTCTATCCATCCTCGAGACTGTACTATTAACCCTTCTGATTATGATTGAAGTTTGTAAACCCCTTTCTCAATCAGTTCCATTTCAATAGAGTATGCTGAACTGATAATATCCTTCTATGTGATAATTTCCTTACCCACAATGTACTTTAACGTATGTACTAAGTTTTCAAACTGTTTAGGAAAGTTGTTCATGAGTATATAGCTTGCCTTATCTTCTTCACCTATGTTAACATGAACACTTGCCAGGTCTGATATGAGTCTAGTGAAAACATCAAGGTTCTTATCCAAGATCTTCCTTGGATCCATGTTAAAACTATAAAAGTTTTGTTTAAGATTGAATTTATATGGGAGAGTTTTCACTTGATATTTAGCTTCCTAAGCCATCAATATATCATAAGCAGTTCTTTCTTTCTTAACCTTCCTCAACACACTGTCTGATAAACTTGTACTAATAAGATTCTTGGCTCTTTTGTCCTTATCTTTGAACTTCGAATCTACTTTAGCCTCAACAAACAGTTGTTCTGTGGTCTTCTTTGAAGCTTTTATATCTGAACCCTTGACCTCTTTACCATCCTTATTACCTCTCTCAATTTTTTCTTCTTTGAGATCATAACCTTCTTTCTTCTAAGTAAATTGGTAAGAGAGGTGAATCAAGACCCATAATTTCCAGTTGTGCTAATACCTTAAACTTCCACAGAGAGAAGTACTCTTCACCATTGATCTCCTTAACCTCAAATTTTCCTTGAGTAGGTTCCATTTTGTTAACCTTAATGACCTTCTCAAAACTGTTACTCACAACACTACCGCAATCTTAGATCTGAGAACACTCGTACATTTAGAACCTTCCACTTGGGTGCTCTGATACCATTTGTTGTAAAATTTTCTGCTCTTGTACCAATTATCTGTTTGTGATCTAAACACCTTTGCTCCTTGTTTAATTGTTTGCAGATTGAGAGAAGAAATTTACGAGTTTTTGTGATCAAACTCGATCACATTACATCTTGGTGAGCTAGATTAGCTCACAGTAGATTTATTGATCAGAACAGCAAAACAAGGATTACAATGAGGAAAGCTCTCACCACCCAACTCACTTCCACTTTGTATCACTACAAAAGAGAAGAACTCAGAAGAAGCCTCTTTTGATTACAAGCATTCTTCTAACCCTCTAATAATACAATCTCATATGGTTGTTAGGTTCGCCTTCTATCTTTCTTCTAGCCTCTTTTTTGCTATGTGATCCTTGATGTCATGCTATTTTTTGACTTTCATGAAGGAAGTTGTAGAGACCATTTGAAGAAGTGATCGGTACAAAGAAAAACGGTGAGTTTTGCTTCTTTTTTCTTAACACATGCAATGGATATAGGCTTCTTTTTCAAGGCACATCCTATGTTTAAAAGCTTAAACTCCATTAGCTAATTTTGCCTGAAGCCAAATTCAAAAACCAACACATGATTTATTTAGCCGATATATATTTGATAGTTAATAAAATATCGAATTAGCTGAGATAACTAAAATACTTTTCAATCAGAGTTAAATAAGAGGAGTGAAAGGGGTGGGCTAATGGGGGTGAAGAATGCGGGCCGTTAAACACGTTGTACGTTTAAGGCCCACATCACGTGTCTTTTCGTGCCTTTGCCTTTCTCGTCCTCCACTCTCGTGACTTTCTCTGCCTCTTCGTTTTTTTTATCCATCTCTCATTTTTCTATTTTTCTAGGGGATTGACCGGGTTACGCCCGGTTTATGGTTTAGAAACATTTATGTGTAGTTTATTTGTTGGGTAACTTGTCAAATTTTGTGATTTTCGTTGTATTTCTGAAATGAAAGGTATGTTCATCAAAAATGGATAATTTTATTATTATTTGGAATGGTAAAATTAAAGATATGTTTCCCTATATATTGGACAATTTTTATTTGCGTTAAGCCAACTTATTATGCAAGAATGGTGGTAGATGTGGTTGTAGGCTAGATTATTAATGACATCTCGTTCTTTGAATGTTTGAAGGAAAATAATGCAATTTTTCAGTTATGAGTTATAGTTATGAAGCAGACTTCAATCAGGATTCTGGTATAGTTTTATTAATTATTTAAAGATCAAAAGTACATGTGTGAAATTATTTGAAGACCATACTTATAATATTATCTCAAGAACAATTTAAGAATATATGTTTTATGAAGTAGTATTTATTTATAAAATTATGTCATTGAAATATCCAAATTGCATAAGATGTTATTCTTTTCGAATAATTAGATCGATAAGATACAATAACCTCAAATCCTTTTATAGTTTGTCTAAATTAAGAGAAAGAGAACAAATTCTATATATATGAATTATTAGTTGGATTAACTAAACTGAAAAATGACATGTATATAAGGTATTCAACCCAATTATTTTGGATAGTATAAAAAATAAAAATAAAAAGTAACTATGGACATTCGAAAGTGGTGAATATGTATAGTTTCAATAGAAGATTAAACAACTTCATCACTGTAAATCAACCGACGTGTAATATAGACATTCAAAGGTCTTTCGAATTTGAATAACGAAGATTAAGTTACATATTATATAGTTTTTGGTCCATAAATATATTTAAAATGTAAAAAAAAAAACATTTATTTCAAAGACTTGTTTTAAAAAAACCGAAATAGATTTAGTTAATAAAAAGAGATTAAGAATTGGACGAAGAAGAAGGTTCAGTTTTAGGTAATTAGAGGATTTTGATTTATGAATGACAAAATGTAGATATATAATAAACGGTTTAATATTAGTATTTTTTGAAATATATAATAACTAAATTATGCTATATAAGCTAATTGATTATATAATATATTATGAAAATTGTTTATTCTAAACAAATTTTATTTTAAAGAAACCTATTTAAGTTTTTTCTTTGATTCAGTTCATATTCAATTTAGGTTTTTCAAATATGTAACAAATAAAGATAAATATAGTTCATCTTGCCTTACAATAAATTATTTTGTTTCATGCAATCTCTTTATCAACACATTATATACACCTTGGATTAATGAAGCCATTTGCAGGTTTGTGTCATGATAGATCCAATAAAATTTGGATAAATTTATTAATGTACTGCGTATTCAACATGTTGTCAAGTGATGTTATAGTCTTAAGCTGTTTAGTTTCTAATATGATTTGATGAATGTTTTGTAGGTTATAAGAAGAAACAAAACCGAAACAAGACAAGAGGATTTACGAGTTCCCAAGGAGGAAGTCTCCTTGGTACATCTCGGTGAGTAACTCACACACTTCACTATGATCAAAAGATTACAAGCTATGTGTTTACAAGAACCAGAAAGAATCCCTAAGATCCAAGCTTCCCACTCTCTTAGGTCTCTCTCAACTCTCAAGGTAAAACTCACACTATCTCATGTCTTTCTTTGTGTCATACATATACCAAAGCACAACATCATCATCTCTGTATTGTACCACCAATAGACCCTTATAGATCACCTTTGACCATAAAGCTTTCACCCCATTTCAGGCAACAAACCAGCTGGAACATGCTGAAGAGAAGTGGAAATTCGAGGCCCATATTGCTGATTTACTACTCAGCAAATCGGCCCACTTCCTGAAGCCCAGCAGATCTAATGATGTTGGACTTAACAGAAAAACAGGCCACAAGGCTCGGCCCATGTTGGCCCAAGAAGAAGAAGAATCGCCGGTCCACAAACTCCACCTCGACTTCTTCATTTCTTCGCGGTAATCCAGGCGACTCCTCGGTTCCTCCCCTTCTCCTTACAGTACCGAGGTAACTCTTCCTCTTCCTCTTCCTCTTCGCAACCCTAAACGCTTCTCAATCAGACAAACACTTCTCTCTCATTCTCTCCTCCCATTTTCTTCAAAACCTCCGACTAAAACCAGAGAGAAAAAAATCCTCTCCGATCTTCTCCGTCGTGAGAAGAATCAGAGAACAGAACCATTCGAGATAGCCTTTCATTTCCCTTTACTCTTCAAAACCGTAACTCCGAAGATCCACCGAAAAACAGATATCTGTTTCCGATTCCACAGAGAAAACTCCGGCATGCATGAAGACTGTACCTTCGCAGAGTAAGTCTAACCGTCTCAACTCTGCTCATTTCCTTTTCCATGTTCTTAGTTTCAAAATTCTTCTTTTCTGAACTAATAACAAACACTCATCAAAAGAAAACTGACCACTTTTCTTCTGACCCTTCCCTCTTCGGCATGCATGTGTGCCGAAGAGACTTTTCAGGACTCCTGGTCTACTCAACATACTAGATCGCTGAGTAAACCCAGCCGATCTAATGCCGTTTTAAACTTCTTCACTGGTACTGATTTTGTCAGTATGTCTGCCGGATTATCTAAGGTACTAATCTTCTTCACCCTTATTTCTTCATCTTCAACTAGTTCCCTTAGAAAACTCATTCTAACCGCCATGTGTTTTGTTCTTTCATGGTACACACTATTCTTGGCGAGACATATGGCGCTTTGTGAGTTGCAGTAGATCTCTGTTTCTAGATCTCCAAGTCCGATCTCAAAGGTAATACCCTTCAACCATACTGCTTCTTTTGCTGCTTCCACTAATGACATATATTCTGCTTCCGTTGTTGACAGGGCCACTCTAGTCTGAAGACCAGATTTCCAGCTGACAGTGTTTCCACCGACTTGAAAAATGAATCCTGTTATGGATCTTCTTCTGTCAAGGTCAGATGCATAGTCGCTATCACAAAATCCTTTTATTCCTTTCATTTCATTTTTCTTGAAGGTCAGACTCAGATCTTTTGCATGTTTTAAATATCTTAAGATCCATCTAACTGCATTCCAATGCTCTGTATCAGGTTTACTCATGAAGCGGCTAACCAGACCTACAGCATATGCCAAATCAGCACGTGAACCAACCATCGCGTACATCAGACTGCCCACTGCACTGGCGTAAGGTACACTGTCCATTAACTTCTCACCCTCTTTGCTGCTTGATAGTTTAAAATGAGAACCCATAGGAGTATGAACTGCTTTGCCCTCTGATTGATTAAATGTGTTCAAAATTTTGTTAATATAAACTTTCTGAGATAATCTCAGAACCCCATTCAACCTGTCTCTTGAAATATCCATACCTAGTATCCTCCTTGCATTTCCCAAATCTTTCATTTCAAACTCATCACTCAACAAACCTTTAAGCTTAATGATTTCTCCCATGTCGCTTGATATCAATAACATATCGTCGACATAGAGAAGCAAATAAATGTAGAAACCTTTCTTGAATTCTCTGAAATATACACAATTGTCAAAATCACTTCTGCTATAACCTTGAGATTTAATATAATCATTAAACCTCAAATTCCATTGTCTAGAAGCCTGTTTCAAACCATATAATGATTTATGCAATAAACATGCATTTCCTTTCTTCTCAAAACCTTCTGGTTGTTGCATATAGATCTTCTCATCTAGGTTTCCATGTAAAAACGCTGTTTTAACATCCATCTGCTCCAATTCCATATCATGATTAACCACAATTGATAGCATTAATCTGATAGTAATGTGCTTAACCACAGGAGAAAACACTTCATGATAATCAATACCCTCAATCTGTGTAAACCCTTTAGCAACCAACCTTGCTTTAAACCTTTGTTTTTCAACCCCTGGAATTCCCGGTTTCACTTTGTAGATCCATTTGCAACCAACAGTTCTTAGATTACCAGTCAAAGGAACATCCGACCATGTTTGATTTTTGTTGCAAGATTCTATTTCTTCTTTCATAGCAGCTATCCATAGATCACGGTTCTTACCACTTATAGCTTCTGTGTAAGTCTTAGGTTCATCAAAATTAATGTCATCCGCAGCATTTAGTGCATAATATGCTATGTTGTTTTCAATGAACCTACTAGGCCGTCTTATTTCTCTTCTGCTTCTGTCTCTTGCCAACAAGTAGTCACTATAGTCTGATTCACCCATCTCTGTGTTATCTTCTGTGTTTATATTTTCTGTTTCTTCATTTGAATCATGAAAAACTCCACCTTGATCTGCATCATGAACATCATCACTTGAACTTCTAGCTTCACTTGAATCAGTAGGTAGTAAGAAAGAAACCCTTTTATTCTTATTCACCTCCTTCTTCTTAAAATCCAAAGAAGCCTTGTCAAAATCTTTGTAAACGATATCTTCATTGAAGATTACGTCTCTGCTCACAATGCATCTCTTGTCTTCTAAACTCCATATTCTATAACCTTTAACACCTTGTGGATATCCCATGAAAACCCCTTTCTTAGCTCTAGGTTTCAATTTGCCTTGATCAGAATGAAAATAAGACAAACATCCGAACCTTCTCATGTGAGATAGATCTAGTTCTCTTCCCGTCCACAATTGTTCTGGTATTTGATAGTTTATTGGTTTAGAAGGATTTCTGTTCAGTATATAAACAACTGTAGATGCAGCCTCAGCCTAGAATGATTCTGATAAACCTGTCTCTGTTAATAGACTTCTCACCTTTTCTAAGATAGTTCTATTCAGTCTTTCAGCTATCCCATTCTGCTGCGGAGTGTATGGACATGTTCTGTGTCTCTTCACTCCTTCTTGAGCACAGAAATCATCAAACACCTTGTTGCAATACTCTAGTCCATTGTCGGTTCTCAGTACTTTCAGCTTCTGACCACTTTGATTCTCAGTCAAAGTTTTCCAATCAACAAACTTCCCATAAGCTTCATCTTTTGTTCTCAGAAAATACACCCAAACTTTTCTAGTATAATCATCAACAAATGATATATAATACTGACACCTTGCCAAACTAGGTGTTACATTAGGTGATCCCCATAGATCGGAATGCACATATTCCATAGGTCTTTCTGAAACGTGAATACCTTTTCTGAATGATGTTATGTGTGATTTCCCCAGAATGCATGGCTCACATTTCTTGTAGTCTTTTATTTCTCCTTGTTTGATCAGTCCTTTCTCTTTTAGTAGCTTCATGTTAGCAGCACTCATATGTCCCAATCTGCTATGCCATAGATCCATCATATTTTCTGATATTAACATTGCATTAGCTTCTGATTTTATAGGCTTGCCATTTAAGAAATACAGAGTGTTCTTGTAACTTGCTGATAGAACCACTCGTTCATCCTTAAACACTTTCAATTTGAAATCCTTTGACTTATACCAACATCCCAGCATCTCCAGTTGTCCCAAAGAAATCAAATTTCTTCTAGCCATTTCAGAAAATCTGACCTGTGATAATATCACAACTGATCCGTCATCATTCTGAAACTTCACTTTACCAATAGCAGTTACATTGCAACTAGTGTCATTTCCCATTAAAATCTTTTCTCCATTAATCTCTTCCACATCAAACATGAGGTCCTTTCTGAATGTTACATGATATGAACATCCAGAATCAATGATCCATTCATCTCCCCCCTCCTTAATTGACGCCATAAGCATTAATGGTTCTGTTTCAGTAGTTTCAACAATACTAGCTTCAGCCTTTCCCGTTCTGCTATCATTACTATGATGTTTCCTTTTAGGACAATCTCTTTTGAAATGATCTTCTGAACCACAAAACCAGCACTGTCTTGCTTTTGCTCTGGATTTAGATCTACTCTTGTCCTTCTGTTTTCCTTTTGATGTTGAAACCTTTTCACTTCTTCCTCTACTCTGGAACACCAGACCTTCTGCACTTGTTTGTAACTTGTAAAGACCCTTTTCTTTTAGTTCCATTTCTATAGAATATGCCGAACTAACAATGTCTTTTACTGTGATTGTCTCTCTTCCGCTGCTGTACTTCAATGTGTGAACAAGAGTATCAAATTGTTTTGGTAGACTATTCATAAGAATAGCTGCCTTATCTTCATCACTCATGTCAACATGTACACTAGCCAGGTCAGATATCAACTTGTTAAAAACATCCAGATTCTTATCTAGATTTTTTCCTGCATCCATCTTGAAAGAATAAAATCTTTGTTTCAGGTTGAATCTGTGCGGAAGTGTTCTCACCTGATATTCTGCTTCCAAAGCCATCCATGTATCATACGCAGATCTTTCTCTTTTCACTGATCTGAGAACAGCATCAGCCAGACTTGAACAGATAAGATTTTTTGCTCTCTTATCTTTTGCTTTCCATTTCGGATCTGCTTTTGCCTTTTCAAGCTCATCTTCTGCAGCAACTTTGTTATATTCTTTTCCTTTTGGATCTAAACTGGCTTCTTCTTCCAGATAAACAGGCAGAAGTGGATCATCGAGTCCTAGGATCTCCAGCTGAGCTAGGACCTTGAATTTCCAGAGAGAGAAGTCGCCTTCACCGTCAAATTTCTCAACATCAAAACGCCCTTGAGTAGGTTCCATGTACTCAACCTTCTCATTCTTCATACTAGCTTCCGCTTTAGTTGACATAGCTTGAACCTGACGCTCTGATACCACTTGTTGTCAAGTGATGCTATAGTCTTAAGCTGTTTAGTTTCTAATATGATTTGATGAATGTTTTGTAGGTTATAAGAAGAAACAAAACCGAAACAAGACAAGAGGATTTACGAGTTCCCAAGGAGGAAGTCTCCTTGGTACATCTCGGTGAGTAACTCACACACTTCACTATGATCAAAAGATTACAAGCTATGTGTTTACAAGAACCAGAAAGAATCCCTAAGATCCAAGCTTCCCACTCTCTTAGGTCTCTCTCAACTCTCAAGGTAAAACTCACACTATCTAATGTCTTTCTTTGTGTCATACATATACCAAAGCACAACATCATCATCTCTGTATTGTACCACCAATAGACCCTTATAGATCACCTTTGACCATAAAGCTTTCACCCCATTTCAGGCAACAAACCAGCTGGAACATGCTGAAGAGAAGTGGAAATTCGAGGCCCATATTGCTGATTTACTACTCAGCAAATCGGCCCACTTCCTGAAGCCCAGCAGATCTAATGATGTTGGACTTAACAGAAAAACAGGCCACAAGGCTCGGCCCATGTTGGCCCAAGAAGAAGAAGAATCGCCGGTCCACACAACAAAACACAACATTTGGATAGTAATGAATATTGAGTGGAAGTAATTTTATAGAAAGGTGATCTCGTATTAGTGCAAGTTTAAACCAAAAAAGGGGAAATAAGATTGAACTTGTGAATAGTATGGAAGGACAGGAAATTGACAAAACTTGTAACATTGAGAATGATTTTAAATTAAATCAAAGAAACAACTTGTAATTTGAGGTGAATAAGCTGGTTTAGTTGTCTAGACGGGGGCGCTTCTCGTTCTTCACATCTTCATCGAATATTTCGTTTGGATGTGTGTTCTGAGCCTTGGAAAGAATTGCACAGTCAGCATATATGGGTTGTTTATTCCGGACGCCTCGTCGTTCAAGCCAACGTCGTTCGGAATAATACGGGAGACAGTGAAAGTTTGACGTGAAGCTAGGAAGTTGTAAATTGACACTTTGATATGAAATTTGCAAGTTTGGCCAATAATGTGTTTTAAATTTTTAGGAGTTTTAGTTTTTAGTGCTTCATTGTTATCATCTCCTTGGGTAAAAAGGTAACAAAGTTTGATTATTACTTGTATGGAAGGTGTAAGTGTGTTTTTGAGGTGCAAGGGCATTGAATATACCTTGATGAATGCGTTTATAATTTCAGAAAGTTTCCGTCTTGCAAAGTTTGTCCCTTCACGATCAAAAATCACAAATGTTGTTGTGTCTTTTTTGTAGTCATGGACCCTTACTTCAAAGCGGTACCTACACATCCATTTGGATACAATTATTTGTTGTTTAGTTTGTGTTTGTGTTGGACATGTCCTTTTCAAATGAAAGCATAGTGTGCAAACCTGATGAGGCTAACATTGTTGTATTTTAGACACATGTTGCAGTAGAATGAGGAGCCGGATTTTCCCAACTTTGTGTTACAGCTACTGCACGAGATGTAGTACCAACCATATTGTTCGTCGATGGCATCTATTGTAGCGAGACAGATAAAGCTTGCCGCCTTGTTTGTTTGTCATTGGAATGAATTTAATAATCTCGAGGACTGTGTTATAAAGTTTAGAGCTTGTAGGGTTATCAGTTTTGAAAAAGGGACTTACCTATGGAGTTTCACTTTGCAGATACTGTTGTAATTCTTTGATAGTCACAATTTCCAGTTTTGTGATGGAGGATGATGCACTTGGAACAGTCGGAGGTTTTTTGTCACTTTGAGATAAGCTGAAATGTGTTTTTGTTGTTATGTTAGTGTCGATTTGGCTATCATTAGGAAATGATGGTAATCATGCAATAGCATCAGAGAATATACCTTTTGAAAAGACCTTTGGTGTCATCAACGTCATTGTCAAAAAAGAGGCGTGTGGCTGATGTCGAGCTTAGAGTTACAGTACCTGTAGGAAAATTAGGTGTGTAGTGGGATCGAATATAAGTTGTAGTTGTATTTGAGATTAGTGAACAGAGAATTGAATATACCTCCTATAAATTTTGGGTTCACAGTAGTGATGAGAATCACTTTTGGCTTGATGTGTGTGTTATTCCATCGGGTCCTAAACTTTTCGGCAATGTTTCCCCATAAGCTAACACGGATTGTGTCACCACTGGATATTAAATATTAGGTCGTTATCTTGAGAAAGAGACCTATTAAGCGTAAAACATACGAGGGCTTACTCTTGATGTTGCAGGTGTAGAAACACTTTATCACTTGATCTTGTGTCATGTACTTGAGGTGTCATTTCTTTAGTGGATGTCAAGTGGAGGTTGTCACCTGAAATTACGCGGAGCTCACCTATGACATCTAAAAGACGTAAAAGTAAGTTCGTGTGGCGTGATGTTTATGTGCTAAGTATTGTAAATGGGTAAGTATTGGGTTACCGAAGAGGTCAATGTTGGTGTCAGAAATTGCAGAAAACTCTTGGAAAATGTTTAGCCTAAACTTGTCTTCTTCAATTATGTGATCTCCGAGTGGTGTCGGGAGGAATGTTGTTTTGTCAGTGAAAGAGATGAAATGTTTGTAGTCGGAGACACGGTGGTACTTCTTGCTGGGATTGACCATGAAATTTTTCAATTTGTATATTGTGGTCTCCATCAATTCTTCTTGAAACCGAATTGCCCGGTTTGCCGAAATAAAACCTTGAACAGCATTTCCCTGCAGTCGTATTGATATGAAAAAATCAGTGTTTTACATTTAGAAGAAATAGATTTCAATGTACCTTGGAGTCAAAGAGGAGGAATTCAATGCATTTAATATTCTTCTTGTACGTATTTAAAAGCTTAGAAAAATTATAAGGAACAAAAATTTTTTAAAAAAAATGGGCTTAAAAAAAGGAAAGGTACATCAAAAAGAGACCAAGACATACAAAATCGAAGGCCTAAAATTCTGCAATTGTAGATTCGAGATAGTTGTGAGCATTGGTCATATATCCATAATCTTTTGTTTCTATTAAATTCTCTATGTTTGTGATTTTGATTCATAAATCATACTATCGTTTTATATTTTCAATGTCATTTTAATAGATTTTTTTGCTTTGCTTGTATTCATATATCAAATATTATATTTATTTAAGAAACTTTTAACAAAAAAATTCTGTGATTTATAGAAAGTAGATGATGTTACCTTTCTCAATAGATGACGAATTAAAGAACTTATAAGCTAGTCATTTTCTTGGGACTAATATAAATTGGTCACTAAAAACATGTAAGTTGTAAAATTTCGTCCGTGAATTATGATTTTTTACTTTTTTTTTGGTTACTCTCTGTTGTTGCTTCGTTTGGATCACTACGAAAACCCATAGTAAAGTAATAATTGAACGAACAAATATGGAAGCTATAGATGTTAAAATCAATCAAACAATTTTCAAAACCCGCTTAGCAATATAATCTCGAAAGGAAAAAAGGAAGACAACGAATTTAAGGGTAACAAAAAAAAAGAGGTATTCAGATTATTGTACCTAATAAAGCAAGGGGCGAGAATATTTGACATTGATGATCTTCTAGGCAAACGCTAGAGGTTGTTTTTTTTCACATGAACCATATTAGTTTGAGACAAATGAGAATCTAAGAAATCACTAAAAATTAAACGAATTAGACTAATACTTGCTGTAGGGAACGTTATAAAATTGGAAGAGAAAATTTTGTGATTAATTTCAGTAATATTTATCACTTTTAAATATATTGTGCATCAATGCCCATTTAGTTTCCATCGATTTTTAATAAAACTAACGCTTAAACATAGAGTGTGGGATATTTAAAAAGTGAGTCACTAAGTGAGTTCTTTAAGAATTTTTTTATAAAATTTATGCTGACATGGCATCATTAGAA
This sequence comes from Lepidium sativum, assembly GCA_023374145.1. Lineage (NCBI taxonomy): Eukaryota > Viridiplantae > Streptophyta > Magnoliopsida > Brassicales > Brassicaceae > Lepidium > Lepidium sativum. The sequence continues at coordinate 18,080 of JAKUCM010003239.1, forward strand.
GAGATTAAAAAGCTGATGTGGATGGTTTAAGAGGTCTCAAAACCTTGCTTTTATTAGTATATATTTGTTAGTGAAAGAGATGGAGTGTTTGTAGTCGGAGACACGATGGTACTTCTTGCTGGGATTGACCATGAAGTTTTTCAATTTTTATACTGTGGTCGCCATCAATTCTTCTTGAAACCGAATTGCCCGGTTTGTTGAAATAAAACCTTGAACTGCGTTCCCTGCAGTCGTATTGATATGAAAAATTAGTGTTGTATATTTAGAAGAAATAGATTTCAATGTACTTTGGAGTCAAAGAGGAGGAATTCAATGTCTTTAATAATCTTCTTGTACGTATTTAAAAGTTTAGAAAAATTATAAGGAACAAAAAAAATTTTAAATAAAAATGGGCTTGAAAAAGGAAAAGTACATCAAAAAGAGACCAATACATACATAATCGAAGGCCTAAAATTCTGAAATTGTAGATTCGAGATAGTTGTGAGCATTGGTCATATATCCATATTTTTTTGTTTCTATTAAATTCTCTATGTTTGTGATTTTGATTCATAAATCATACTATCGTTTTCTATTTTCAATGTCATTTTAATAGATTTTTTTGCTTTGCTTGTATTCATATATCAAATATTATATCTATTGTAGCTTAATTGTTTAGTAGTATAAAGATAATATAATAATTTTAATATAAAAAATATTTTGAAGCATGAGCACAGAAAAAATTGAATGACATGTCAATGTAAAAGTGTTTTTAAGAAACTTTTAACAAAAAAGTTCCGTGATTTATAGAAAGTAAATGATGTTATCTTTCTCAATAGATGACACATTAAAGAACTTATAAGCTAGTCATTTTTTTGGGGACTAATATAAATTGGTCACTAAAAACATGTAAGTTGTAAAATTTAGTCCGTGAATTATGATTTTTTACTTTTTTTTGGTTACTCTCTGTTGTTGCTTCGCTTGGATCACTACGAAAACCCATAGTAAAGTAATAATTAAACGAACAAATTTGGAAGCTATAGATGTTAAATTCAATCAAACAATTTTCAAAACCCGCTTAGCACTATAATCTCGAAAGGAAAAAAGGAAGACAACGAATTTAAGGGTAACAAAAAGAAAAAAGAGGTATTGAGATTGTTGTACCTAATAAAGCAAGGGGCAATATTTGACATTGATAATCTTCTAGGAAAATGCTAGGGGTTATTCTTTTCACATGAACCATATTAGTTTGAGACAAATGAGAATATAAGAAATCACTAAAAATTAAACGAATTAGACAAATACTTGCAGTAGGGAACGTTAGAAAATTGGAAGAGAAACTTTTGTGATTAATTTCATAACATTTATCACTTTTAAATATATTATGGATCAATGCCCATTTAGTTTCCATCGATTTTTAATAAAACTAACGCTTAAACATAGAGTGTGGATGTCTAAAAAGTGAGTCACTAAGTGAGTTTTTTAAGAATTGTTTTAGAAAATTTATGCTGACATGACATCACTAGAAAAAATTAAAAAACTGATATAGATGGTTTAAGAGGTCTCAAAATCTTACTTTTTATTAGTATAGGTTACATCATTTTTTTTCCATCTTGTATACAGAATTTGTAATGCGATTTTTGAGACTAGTACAGACTATTTTCCAACGTTTTGTTCAATACGTTTTAATTCTATATTTAACTCTATTATGAATAAAGAT